>JBCEWC010000863.1:0-48088 GCA_038996855.1 Solanum aculeatissimum | reverse complement strand
TCTCTGTTGCGTTTAACGACCATTCCCACGACCTGTGAAACATGAAACGGTCCATTTGGGCACAGTTTTCTCCAGATTCATCTTTTCCCCTACTGAGCTTGATTTTCCTGCACAATACACTACACACACATTAGACGCAATAATTTACTTGAGAATTCACAAAGATTTTAGCTAGAAAAGCGTCAAATGACAAGCGTTTTCGCGACTCATCATTTTTCTCTTTCCTTTTCAAGGAGGGGAGCCATCAAATGATCAGAAAGTACCAAATCAGAAAATCTTTTAATCTGATAACTAACAAAGTTTAACCTTGTATATCAATTGAGTTTCTCGCGTTAGATTATACAAAGGTCAATTTTAAATGATCATAACTTTTATCACACAAATAATTAGGTGGTCTATGACCAACCAAATGAAAGATCTTTTAATTATATTTTCAACGCCACTAATTTTGCTTTACTTGGAGTTTGGACTAAAAAGTTATGACCGTTTTACTATGAACTACCAGAGCAAAACTACGAATTGACTTATGGGTCGTCGTTTGAATGACAACCCTTCCTGTTAACTTGTGAAAAAATTTCAGAAAATCTATTTTTGAGTCCGAGACTTGGCGGACCCAACTAGAGGTCGTAGATGCTTCTACAAGCCATGATTTGGGTTTACAGATGGGTTTCTACGGACCACAGAAGTTTCTACAAGTCGTAGATTAACCCGTGAACACTTTGACAGCATTTTAAAAAGAGTTATTTTGATCTTTTTCCACCCTTTCAAAGCCTTAACTTGACATTTTTATACCTAACTAAGTCCCTAAACATATCTATTCAATTCTTTACGCTAAAACACATTCTTCAATTTAGAGCAAGGTTTCAAGGAGAGAAAAATCTAGGGTTTCAAGATAATCTTGTGAGTTATTCCAAGTCATTCTAAGACTTAAAAACTTCCAGGTATGTAAGGCTAACTAGAACATGGATTACATTCTTCCATGTGCCCCATAACCCAGATTGATTGAGTTATGAACGAATTGAGTCTTCTATGAATGTCTCTTGAAAACTTGTCTTAAATCCTAATGTATTCCTATATAATCTTGCATGAATTAGATAGTTTTACTTTTCTACATGATCCCTAGAATGAATTCTTGTTATGAATGGGTATGCATGATGTGATTTGAGCCCGAAGGGTCTATAGCTAAATGTTTTAACTATACTTTTGTTTCCTGGATACTATGAGTTGAAATGATGGATGGTAGAGAATCTTTATGAGTCATGAGCTAATCCTAAAAGAATGTTCCTAACCAAAGAGTTGATAGTCGATGTGATGAACTGAGTTGACAAATGTCCAATGAGACTAATTGAATGAGGTAACCGTAGGATTGAGATCTTATGAGCATGTTGAGTCTTGGGAGGAGTATTTAGCACCAAATTAAGTAAGAGTAAGTGCAACTCGAACTCAATAACTACGTAGCCAGTGTAGGAGAGGATTGAACTGTAAAATTGGATGTTTTCTATTGTCCCAAAAATAGGACTTGATGTTATTGATTGTGGATCCACTGATGGGATGTCCTTTACCCTAGCAAGATATTGGATAGATATGACAACGACATTGCTTTGTTGTATCATCACCGACTCATAGGTGATGGTTGTCGGTTAGAGAAACTCATATATAGGTCTTGATAATACTCTGAGTTGATTGGATTAGATGATATATGAGTGATCATTGTCTAAACTATATCCTTACTTTAGATTCTTGACATGCTGATTGAGTTTCCTACTTTCTTGATTTAAGTTATTTGAGTTAGTGTTATTCTACCATTATATGTTTCATTCTACTATTTTACATACTCATATATTCCACGTACAAACGCCCATTTCAGCCTGCATCTTTTCTTGATGCAGAGACATATACTAGCAGTCATCAACAGGCGCCCTGTTGAGGACCTATTTGCATTTAGCTGATTGGTGAGTCCTTGTCTGCTTTCGGAGGATATCATATTTTTTTTCTTCTAGCTTTGAGTTTAGCCTTTTTATTTATTTTGAGTTAGCATGGACCTGTCATTGACACCATTTAATTAGATGATTTAGAGGATTCATAGACTAAACTGTCGAGTTATGATTGGATGTTGTTTTGGCTAGTTTCTTTCATACTAGTCCTACTCAATTGATTAATAGATTGTTTGGCCTTTGGCCTTTGATTATCGAATTGTTATTATTTTTCGTTAAGTATTTCTTGAATCATTGATGTCTTCCGCTGTTAGATTATGATTGAACGAATGTGATAAGACCAAGAGATTCGCTTGAGGGTTAGCAATAGTCTTTGAGTGTCGGTCACGTCAAGGGTACCCTCCCGAGCATGACAATAAATATTAAATATTAATATTTTAACATCACTTGACACTATATCAATACTCGTAAATCATGTATTTACTTGGCTTCCAATGTATAAGCCTTCGGTCGAGAAAGTAAATTAGAATATGAGGTCAAATATTGCATATTATTAAGTTTTGATGCTCAATAAATATTTTTGAAATCATTATGTCATTTACAATTGATTTACTTGTTTTACTGAATCACATTGTCTCATTATATCAAGTTAAATTGCTAGAGAAGTCACATATTTATTTTATAAGTATTTTTTTTTAGTTAAACCCAAAATCGTATCGTTAAGGAACAAAATTTGATAAATAAAAAATTGATAAAAGATATCTTCTTGGTTTATTACTGATTTAGCATATTTAAAAACTAAATATCAATAAAGTAAACCGATAATATATAAAATTGAATCAAATCGATTGATGCACACCCCTTAATTATTAGGGTAGGTTTCCAAACAGGCCGTTATTGTGACCAAATGCCTACACTTGTTGCTTGGCTTGTTCCTTTTCAAAAAAGAATTAAAATATTTAAGGTCATTTATCTCCATTAAAAAAAATCAATCAATTTTGAAAAAAATATATTTGGCCATAATTTTTTTTGATTTTTTTCAATAATTTTTAGAAATTTTGAAAAAGACAAAAAATTAAAAATAATTCTAATTTATTTCATGACCAAGCACAATCAATTTTCAAAAATTAATTTTTTACTTTAAAAGCTATTTTTTTCTATTTTCACAATGAAATATGATCAATAACCTACTTAATTTGGTTCATCATTATCTCAATTAATCTATTGATTTTACTAATATCCTTGATAGAGATGGGTACAAATATCGAATCAGACCGAACTAACTCAACTCTTAGTTTCTTTGGTTGGGGTTTCAATTTTCTTTTCTTTTTTTTAAAAAAAAAAGTTTTATTTTTTGATTTAGTGTTCGATTTAAGTTTCACGGTTATTTGATACACCAAAAATTTTAACTCGTACTGAACAAATTTTTAAAAGAATAGGGTTAGTTTCAACTATATACAATAAAATAATTAGTTTACAACAAATATAGCGATATTTTATTTACATAAAAAATAATCAAAATTTATATGAAATATACACTAACGGTACAATATAGCTTTGTCAAAAGTTATAGAAAGCATACACTAATTATACTATATAGCTTATATATATACACAAGCTATATACACTGACTATACATTATGATACACTCAACAAAACTTAATATACCTTAGTTGTATATGAAATATTCACTGACTATACATAAAGTATACACTGACTATTCAATTTTTATCAACTCAAAATCACCTCTAAACAATCCTAAATTTGATATATAAAATCTTCTAGATATTTCAGGTCTTTTGATATATAATTTGCTGTACACAATTCACGTTTATGATACGTCGAATTTAAGAGAGAGAGAGAAGGTAGTGGAAGAGGAGGCGAAGGAGGACGGAAGTGAAGTCATTAATGGCTAAAGTGGAAAGAAGAAGTTATGACTGAATGACTGATTCAACCATTTTTCTTATAAAATAATTAGTTTAGTGGCTATTTTTTATAATTAACCCAAAAAAATTGAAAATTTACTTAAATACACAACTTATTTTGCTATATTTTTTTAAAAATTTCTATCATTTGAAAAAATCACAAAAATTTCTACTCTCTGCTATTTTCTGATACATCACTGTACGCGATGTATTGGTTAGATATATCATTTTATGTTATGTATTGGTCGGATATATCACTTTACGTGATGTATCATGATGTATGTAATGTATTTGAATTCCACCAAATTTAAGAAATTTTTGTTATTTGAAAAAGAATAAGAATAAAATGCAATTAGCTCTTAACAGTATGAAATTTGTGTAATCCCTACAAAAATATTCTAAATTCCTAAACCTCGTATTTGAGCCCAAAACACCAAGCTCATATCCCTAATTTGTTCCAAATTGTCAACAACATTCAACGTTAATTCTTTTTTCAATTCCAATTTTAATATGTTGTTTCCTATTCAATATCTTTGAACTCAGAGTATTTGTCGTTTGCTTATTTGAGAAAACAAGTGAGAACTGCTGCTATGTATTTTTGTTGTTATGTATTAGGTCTTTTATATATATTTTTTAGTATATTAAAATATTTCAAAAAAATTAAAAATTAATACACAATTTTTCAACATCAACTTAAATTTAGATGACATGACAGTCCCTTGTTGATCCTTATACTAATTTGTTTATATTTACTTCGAAAATAAATATTCCTAACATCAACTTAAATTTAGATAAAGTGAGTCTCCTACTAATCCTTATATAGTCCTCATAAATTGAACTGGTCATCCATTTAAACTCATCTAAAAATGAAATTGTTAGAAGCATTTCATTTTTTACTTGTCTTTCTATAAGATGAATTTATCTTCATATTTTGCTTTATTTGTTTATTTTTTGATGAGCTACATATACCTCTTCATCTGAAAATTAAATTAAACTAGATTTTATTTTGACTTTACAATTATAGTGGTGTTGAAAATAAGAAAAGAAGGAATTAAGAATTAAAGTCGTGCTAGAGCCCTCAAATGAAATTATTATCCACGTCATATTCCTCAGAAACATGAATAAATTGGAAATGAAGTTCTTGTCGAGAGTTGATCAAAATACAAAACTTAAAAGTGTAAGATGAAATAGTGGCACAGTCAATTATGAGCAAAATTTGAATGATATAATTTTCAAATACCATTTTTTTACTTTGAAAACAACATTTTATTTTTCAAATATCAATAATTTTCATGATCCTTTAATTTCGTTGATAATCCCTCAAACTCCAAGCAACATTGCCAGATAATTTATAATTGACCGGTTGAATGTATATAAATAAGTGGATATTGTAGTTCATAGATATGGATAATATAATAACTTATAGGAAACTGTTATGTCATATGAATTTAAATTCATATTAAGAATGTTTATTTTAGGCATTTCATCCTTTTTCTGCATTATATTTTGATGTGAAATCATGAAGAATTGTAACGATTCATTTATGTCGTTATGGATAAGTCAATAGAAAAGAAATTTGGGTCGAAAAACTTTTGAATAGTAACTTAAAAAATTTCAGACTAGGCTAAACTTGGACGAAGTCTAGGTCAATCTAATTGTACATTCGGATCAATTTCTGACTTTCAATTCTTTGAGCTAGTAGCTAAGATATTAAGGAATCTATAGGGGCTTATGAGAATGAATTTGTGTGAGTAGAATGTACGAAATTAAATTTGACATGAAGGGGTTATCTTAGAAGGTCAATGTTTGAGGTTGTGTTATGAAATAGGGGCTTGGAGCATAAATTTTAATTTTTTGTGTATGTGCAAAATGCCATGGTGGATTGAAGTCTGCTATCGCAGGTCGCTATAGCGGGACATTAGCAAAGTTTTAAGTTAGAAAAGTTCAAAAATTATTTTTATTGTTGTAATTTCGTTCTTGAAGAGCTAGAGATAACCTAGGATTTTCTTTTCAGTTTTTAGGTAATTTCTTTCATAAAGGTAAGTTAATCATTCCTCTAACTAATAATTCGATTTCTAAACCTTAAAATCTATGAAAATTGTCTTCAAAGAAATTTTTGGCTTGAAATTAATAGTGAAAAAGTCTTAGTTGAGTGAGATAATCATGAAATTGGCTAAGAATTAGAATCTTGACATAATCCTAGTAATGTAGGTCATTATTCGATGATTACTAGTATTCTTTGTTGTTTTAGATCAAGAACGAGTCACAAAATTGAAAAAAGGGGAAAACTTTAATTCTATAGAGTTCCAAGGCATGTTTCGAGGTAAGTGATAGTTGTGTTTCCATTTGTTTTGTATGTGTCTGTTAACTATTTCACTAGTGTTGCATGCATAATATATGGTTAGGGAAAAGGAAGAACATAAGGTGTAATGATATCTTGCGATCAAATTACATACAAGAAATGTATTACTTGGTTATTCAAATGTGTGTGCCTATTCATTGTGGTCATGTTTGTTGTCACGTTCCGGGAGGGTACCTTTAGCATGACCGACACTTAAAGAATCATTGTTGATTCCCCAAGAGAACCATCTGATCTCATCGTCACATTACACTCGTAAACAGTGAAAGAATACTCAAGTGAGGGTCAAAAGTAAATCAACTGACTAAATACTCACATCAATATTATTTCTAATGAATAAAGTTAGGACAATAAATAGCAATCGATAATCTTCTACTCAATATCTATGAAACCTCTATCTAATAGTCTAAATAGTACCATGAAAGGCCATGGCTTCCCCAATCAAAAGAAATGAAAAAAATACTCAATAAATGACCCCTGAATAGCAAGGAGGTCTCAACAAATGTGGAAGCAAGACTATGGACTTCAATGATGTGTTTGCTTAATGCCTCTATCATCTGTATCTACATCATTAACGATACGTCAACATATAAAATATACTGGCATGTAAAATGTCTAAAGAAACGAGTAAAGCTCAAACACTAATTAATCAACTCAACTCAACAATCACCTCAACTATTCATAACTCAACTCAATGAATATGCAAGTTTAAGAATAAATCATGGTTTGAAAATAGACCCGGTGTTATAAAGCTCGGTTCAAAATATTATATACTCTATCAAGTGTTGCTTGAGAGTTTCTCTTAACCGACATCCAATTCCATCACCTTTAGTTTGGTGATGCACAACGAAAGTGACGTCGTTGGCACGCACGTCCAATACTTACCAAGGTCAGGGACGATCAAATCTCTCTTGGATCCAAAGTAAATGTGTATCTTTTGGGGAATGAGTCGTCCAAATTAATGGTGCAACTATCCTACGCTGACAACGTTGTTTATGGGTTAGAGTAGTTACCTACTCGCCCCCATATCGATGATCAATACTCCTTTCAAGACTAAAACATACTCATGTCAATTAACTCAATCTCATCTCTTTATATTTTCTCCAATCAAGCTCAACTCAATTATCCAACAACTCAACCAATCAGATCATCAATCATGCATGCAGTCAAGACTCAAACTCAAACTCAACGATCATTAAGACTCCAATCAATCAAGCATATCCATCAATAAAACACGTAAGATGCTCATTAGATACGTTTATAGAAAAATAATATGCTCCCCATGCTCAAGTTACCCAACTCAGACAATCACTATCATGATCTCAATTCAGTCAAAATGCAATAAGGATTACATAGAACGATGCAAAATTAGGGTTCATAATGTCAATGTAATTTAATAATGTAACATAATATAACCAACATGCAACTTATTAATCCTTTCATAATTATGCATGAAATCTCAACAATAAGTGCAATCAAAAAATTAGATTATGGGATTTTGCTACTTAATCTATATACTCTAGTTCGATCATGTAGTTGAAAAAGGCGCGTGGACGAACTCAGTCTAACGCTTTATGAACCCTTACATACCTGAATTTTTGAAGAACGATCAACTCTTGGACAATCTTCACTCGCATGCTCGGAATCCTATCTTTCTTTCTTCCTCGATTCTCTCAAATGTTCTAAGTGTAGAATGAATGATATTACCCTTAGGGTACTGATAAGGGGTCCAAAACAAGTCCAAAATATCGTAGATTTTAGTTAAAAAGGGTAGGAAAAGACATTAATACCCCTCTTTAAAACTGTTGAAGGGAACCACGAAACCCGTCTACGGGTCATGATTTCACTTACGCGACGTAAGTAGCCTCTCATCATTGGGGGTGCCCAAAATTTGGACTATTAGAAATTGGGCATAAAATCTACGAAATCCCTTTCTACGGGCCATAAAAGGAATAACGGGTCGTCCTGCTAATCGTGGTTCAAGATAAAGAAAAATTAATTTTTTGAATCATCAAACTACGAAACTTATTCTATGGATCATAAATTGAAGTACCTTCATAAAAGAACTCGTACATGGGCCTCAAACTTAGAAAAAAATTTCAAGTCACAGGAGCACTTACGAGACCCATCTACGGGCCGTAGATGGCCTACGTAGTTTCCTTCAATGACTTTTCTGAGTTATTTCTCAGCTTTTCCTAAGCATTCACATTAGACTAGGTTGAATGAAGTAGGATATATTATAATATTTTCCCCTTGGGATCATTCGTCCTTAATGAAGAGCGATCTAAGAACCTAATCAAGACACAAATTCTATCATGGACTCTAAAAATCAAGAAATTCACAAATTATTCATGCAATCCATCAATAAAGCAATTAAGCAAGTAAAAAATCAACAACTCAAATAGTTCATCACTCAGACTCTAGGACACTATTGTTATTCAAACTCGGAATAGAAGGAAATTCAAGGGATAGGAAAGAATCATTATAATCAACTCTCTCATCGTCAACATACAAGAATAAATGTGGGTACCTAGCCTTCATATCCTCTTCAGCTTCCCTAGCAGCTTCTTCTACAAATTAATTTCTGCACAACATCTTGATAGATGCAATCTCTTTGGTTCTCAACTTGCAAACCTGATAATCAAGGGTTTGAATGGGAATCTCCTTATAGCTCAAGTTTTCTGTCACTCTAATACTCTCAACAGGTACAACCTATTGCAGATCTCCCAAACACTTCTTAAGCATGAAAATGTGAAAGATTGGATGGATGGACGCTAACTCTAGGGGTAGCTCCAACTTGTAAGCTATATTGCCCACTCTCTTTATGATTTGATAGGGACTAATGTACCTTAGACTCAACTTCTCTTTCTTTCCAAATTGCATCACTCCCTTCATGGGTGACACTTTCAAATACATCCAATCGTTGACCTCAAATTTTAAGTTTCTTCTTCTAACATTGGTATAGGATTTTTGTCGAGTCTGTGCAGTCTTCAACCTCTCTCGTATACCTTCACCTTCTCCATAGCTTGGTGAACCAAGTCTAGATCGATCAACTCTGCCTCTCCCACCTCAAACTAACCAATCAGTGATCTACGTCTCCTCTCGTAGAGTGCCTCATAGGTGAAGTCAATCAAAGGCAAATGATCATCTCAATTACCTTTGAATTCAATGACGGAGACTCTCAACATATCCTCTAATGTTTGGATTATGCGCTCTATTTGACCATCAGTTTGAGGGTGAAAAGTAGTGATAAGGTTCATCTTCTAACCCAAGTCTTTCTAGAAAGATCTCCAAAACTGAGAAATGAATTGAGCGTTTAAATCTGAGATGATAAACAAGGAAACTCCATGCAACCTAACAATATCTCTTATATATAATCAGGCATAATCCTCCGCGGTATCAATTGTCTTTACTATCAAGAAGTGCATAGATTTTGTCATCATATCAACTATCACCCAAATTGAATCATGTTGTCTGAGGGACCTCAATAAGTCTGTGACGAAATCTATGTTAGTCATCTCTCACTTTCATTCTAAAATCTCAAAGTTCTGCACTACTTCATACAACCTTTGATGTTCAACCTTGACTTGTTGACAGTTCGAGCACTTAGAAACGAACTCGGCAATGTCTCTTTTTATCCCACTCCATCAATATACTTCTCTCAAGTCATGGTACATCTTAGTTGAGCCCGGATGGATAAAATATCTAAAGTTGTGAGTTTCTGCCATGATCCTTTCTCGAATGCCATCAACATCTGGAACACACAATCTGCCTTGATATCTCAATACTCTATCTTTTTTTTTGTGAAAGTCATCACCTTCTGCTGATGCACACTGCCTTTAATTATAGTAAGATAGGGTCTTGGTCTTGCTTCTCTTTCATCTCCACTATCAAAGATGATGCATACCCATTATGCACAAGAACTCCACCTTCACCAGATTCATCAAATGGAACCCCTAATCATGCCAGTTTGTGAACCTCTTTAGCTAGCTCTTTTTTCTCCTCCTAGACATGAAAGGTACTTCCTATGGATAACCTACTAAGTGCATCAACACTCATGTTAGCTTTATCTGGATGGTAGAGGATGCTCATGTCATAGTCGTTGAGCAATTTAAACTATCTCCTCTGCCTCAAATTAAGCTCATTTTGGGTGAAGACATATTGCAGGCTTTTATGATTTGTGAACACATCAACATGTGCTCTATATAAGTAGTGGCACTATAGATTGAGAGCAAACGCCATCGCTGTCAATTCTAAGTCATGGATGGGGTAGTTCTTCTCATATACCTTGAGTTGCCTAGAAGCATAAGCAACAACTTTACCCTTTTGCATCAATATGCATCTCAATTCCACTCTCGAGGCATCACAATAAATGATAAATCCATCAGTTCCTTGGGGCAAGGTCAACATTAGGACAGTGAAAACCTTATTTTCAACTCTTGGAAACTCCTCTCACACTCATCAAACCATTGAAACTTGACCTTCTTTTGAGTCAGCATAGTCAACGACGCGGATAATGAAGAAAATCCTTCAATAAATCTATGGTAGTAGCCTATCAAACCCAAGAAGCTCCTTGTATCAGTAGGAGAGGTTGGTCTAGACCAATTCTTTACCGCCTCAATCTTTTGAGTATCCACTTGCATATCATCACCCGAAACTACATAGCCTAAGAATGTCATATATTGAGTCAAAACTCACACTTTGAAAACTTAGCATACAACTCATTATCCTTAAGCGTCTATAAAGCAATCCAAAGGTGATTAACATGCTCCTCCTCATATCTGGAATACACCAAAATATCATCGATGAACACAATCATGAACATATCAAAATACTGTCTGAATACTCTGTTCATCAAGTCCATGGATGCTGTAGGTGCATTTGTCAATCCAAATAACATTACCAAAAACTCGAAGTGACCATATCGAGTTCAAAAAGTCATCTTCGGGATGTCACATTCTCTCACTTTCAACTGGTGATAGACTGATCTAAGGTCTATCATAGAGAAAATAGTGACACCTTGAAATTGGTCAAACAAGTCATCGATCCTCGAAAGGGAATACTTATTCTTGATTATACTTTATTCAACTGGCAATAGTCAATACACATTCTGAGAAAATCATCTTCTTTCTCACGAATAGGACAGGAGCACCCCCAAGGAAAAATACTTGGCCTAATAAAGCCCTTCTTTAGCAAATCTCTTATCTGTTCTTTCAACTCTTTCAACTCAGCAGGGTTCATCCTATAAGGTAGAATAAAGATAGGTTGGGAGAGCAACGATCCAAAGTCAATCTATCTATCAGGAGGGACTCCAGGCAAATCCTCAAGAAATACTTCAAAAATTTTCTCTTTCTTCTAGTGATACTTGCTCAACCAAGTATTTGGGAGTACGACATTCACTTGCATAGTGACATTTTCCACTATATTGATAACACCCTTTGGAGGTAAAATTTCTTTAATGAATGATTAACACCAGGAAAAGAATTTTGTTCTAGGTCATTATCACGATCACGACTAGAGCCACAACCTTTTTCATGCCTAACATGGTGGGCATACACCTCATTCACTTCAGAAAGTGGTGTAGATCTAGTAGGTCGGCTCTTATGATTTTTCATTAATAAATCATTATTTTTTTTAACCACAAGAATATGGGAAATCAGTTCATAATACTTCTTTTCTTGATATTGTTGTTGTAACAACACATTTGAGACGTGAAACGTGGAGAACATCTTTTCCATCATATCAATATATAATCATTTCTCTACATAGTTTCAACTAACAAGTGATTCTAAACATAACAAAGTCATACTTATGAATAGACTTAAAAGTCTTCTACCCTCAAATACATCCAATCATATCGTGATTTTTGATGTATGACCATCTTCAAGTGATCATATCTTTCTTTTAGGTTTTTCCACAAAACAAGTGGATCCTTAACTGTGAGATATTCATGTTTTCAAAATTTCATAAAGATGATGATACAAGAATATCATAACTTTAACACAGTTTAATTTTGATGCTTTATTTTTATTCTTAATAATGTCTCCGAGACACCTAACATCCAACACCCATGAATGGTGGTTCTTGTCCAAACTATGAAGGGTAACAAATTCAAGTTTCATAAGGTTAGTGATATCAATAAAGAGAAAACAAATAAATATAAATAATACCTTAGACTTGAAACTTAACCTCCACTCCTTAAGACGGTAGAGTGTCATGTTGATAACGTGTTATGAAAGTATAAAGTAAAAAAAAGAAAGAAAATAGAGGAGGAGAGAGAAGACTTCGTATTTCTCTTGAAGAATATTGAGATGTATGTTGCAATGAAGAAAATCCGTATATTTATAGAAAAAAAATTGACTTGATCTCCAAATGAAAAACTATCTTGATTTCCAAATGAAAAACTAACTTGATTTTCAAATAGAAATCCTAATTCTTAAAGAATTTACATAATAGTATAACATAAATATATCGTAATAATCATATCAATTTTAATTAATAGTACTTTCCAAACAGATCTACGTTGCAAATTTTGACCGTGTTGATTACTTCCTTCACATAGGAAGTCCAAAAACTTCCATCGTTTCATAGCCTATACAAGTTCTTTTCGCAACGAAAATCGATTTCATTGAGCAACCATTACTTCACAAATCATCTCTCTATATATATATTTCATTATACTCAATCTTTTCTCTCTGCGCCTTTGTGTAGAGGGAAGTAGCGTTCAAGATGAGTTACAATAACGACCCGTAAGTTTTCCTTTTTCTTTTCCGCGTGAGCATAAAGGGTTAGGTTTGGATCGTTTAGGTTTTGATTTATTGTTTGTATTTGTGCTGATTTTGGGTTTTTTTTGGATGACCCTTTTGTTGATGAGACGAATTAGAGTTTCCGATGATGAAATTGATCGGTAATTTTGTGGGTTTTGGTCGGTCTGGGTTGTTTCTGGATGACCCATTTGTGTGATAAGTCGAGTTAAGCTTTTTTGGTTGATGAATTGATCCAGATTTGTGTTGTTTATTTGTCGGTCGTACGTTTTTGGCGATGACCTGATTTGATGATGGGTTGAACTGGGGTTCTGATTAAGAATTGATCAGAAAATTTGTGGCTTTTTATGTGGGTATGTGTCGATTTTATGACCCTTTTTGGTGTGATGAGTTGAATTAGGGTTTCCACTAATGAATACATTGAGATTTCTCGTGGATCTTTGTTTTGGGCGGCTGTTCCTTTCTTATGATCCATTTTGAACAACAGCTAAAATGATGGTTTCTAGTGAAGATTTTGTCTGGAATTTTATTTTTTTGCATATTTGTGATTTTTTGTGGGTCTGTCTCGTTTTGGATGACCCTTTTGGGTGTTGAGCTGATTTAGAGTTTCAGATGGTGTATTGATTGGGATTTTTTCATCTTCCAGGTACATAGATGAGGAAGGCGAGGCTTTGGTGGATTTCGATGAGGATGTCCCATCAGATAACGAGCAACAGGAACAATTCCTTGTAGACAATCTGGATGATGACGATGCATGGAATCAGAGACAGCGAGAACGGTCGCCGACCCCGGTATATGATGATCTTAACAAGTCTAAGCCCAGGAAGCGGTTGATTAAAAAATCTTCTGCTAGAGAGAGCACCCCGGATATGGGGATAGGAGATGAGGAGGATGCTTATGGGGGTGCTGCTGCTGATGACATGGCTGGCATTGTGCGTGATGAGTCGGATGGCGGTGGTCCTTCATCATCCTCTGCCGCTGGTGGAAAGAGGAAGATGTTTGGCATGGAGTTTAATGAAGAGAAGAGGAAGGAGAAGAAGAGAAGAGAGAAAGGAGAGAAGAAATTTAAGTTGAGGAAAAATGGGGGTTACTCTGGAGGAGGCAGGTTAAAAGACCAGGAGGGTGATCCGGAGATGAAGGAGATGTGGGATACCATTGCTGGTGGTGACTCTGAGGTTTGCGCCATGATCTCTGTTGTTATCATGTTTTCAATAGTTTTGTAATACTTCATGTATCACAGGAAACTTTTTTCCTTTTCCTTTTTAAGAATCCTGACTTAAATATGACTGGAAGTTCCTTGTCAGGAAAAGCAGGTGTTACTAATGTTGTTAGTTTAGACTCTAGGAGCTAATAGAGTTGAGTGGATATCCAAATTGAAGGCAGTTTGGTTTTAATGACATGTTTGTGGTGTGTTCGTTTTTTAAATGTAGGATGACCAAGAAGGTCCGAAGACGGCGGATGACGATAACTTCATTGATGATAGTGGTTTGGATCCGGCTGACAGGTATGGAAGCGACAATGAACCACGGTCTCCCAGCAGTGCTCCACAGGTAGAATTTGGGATCTCTGTAGTTCCTTCCTGCTACATTTTTTTTATCATCACCTCCCATTACTGCAGTTGCTTTACGCATGAGAAATCTAAAGAAGGGTGCTGATTTTGAAGCTTTCTTGCTTTCATCTGGAGTGCTTTGGCACCTGTAAAGCAATTGATGGTATGGATGATATATTCGTTCTAATTTGATTCTTTTCAGGCTGAAGAAGGGGAAGAGGATGATGAAATCAAGCAGCTCTTCAAGGGAGGCAAGAAGAAAAAGAAAACTGAAAAGAGTGCAGCAGAAATTGCATTGCTAGTAGAGAATGTTATGGCTGAGCTGGAGGTTGTTGCAGAAGAGGACGCGGAACTGAATAGACATTCCAAACCTGCTATAAATAAACTAAAAAAGCTCCCTCTTCTCATAGATGTTCTGTCTAAGTGAGTGAGCTTGTCATTTACTTTTCATTGCAGTACTGAATTTTCTTTTTGGAGGCTAATACTTGTACATTCACACCTCCCATTTTCTCACTTTGCAGGAAGCAGCTTCAGCAAGAATTTTTAGATCATGGAGTGTTGACTCTTTTGAGGACTTGGCTTGAACCCCTTCCAGATGGAAGCCTGCCCAACATAAACATTCGTGCTGCAATCCTAAAGATCCTTACTGATGTATGACCATACTTTCTAGATTCATCTAAGTTGTTTATCTGTTTGCAGTAATGTAATCTGACTTGACACTTCTATGTTTCGTGGTGATCTGTAGTATCCTATTGATCTTGAGCAGTATGATAGAAGAGAGATGTTGAAAAAGAGTGGTCTTGGAAAGGTACCTGTCATGTAGGAGTGGTAATGTAACAACTTTCAAGATGGAGGCACAATGGGGAGACTTATTGTTTACTTGCTTGCTTGATGTAGGTTATTATGTTCCTCTCGAAGTCAGATGAGGAGACTACATCTAACAGGAAACTTGCTAAGGATTTGGTTGACAAATGGGTAAGTTGAATTGGCTATCTATTAATTTCTTCTTTCCCTTTGTGAAAGGAAATACAAAAGGAGGGATTCTCTGTTGGGGCCTGGGGCTTAACTTTCTCCATGTATTGGAGTGTGGATAATCTTTTTGTCTGCTAAATTGCTGAGTTGGTTTTCAAGTTCATTACAGTATCTGGAGAATATGTTGGGCAACATCTTCGAGCTTTAGCTTATTTTGTCATTCAGCTATATACCCTTCTGCTTCTCTAGGGAGGTTGAAGATTGCAACTCATGCTGTGTAGGAAAATATGTATTTGGTATTTTCATATAAAATGGGGTTATAGGATTTTATTTCTTTTAGGATAGGTCATATATTTTTAATGTAATATTCCTTGTATATTTATTTTTACAATAGGGTATCTTATTAGTGGCAAATTTTCCACCCAAGAACACAAGAAATTATGATCTGTTTTTTGTTATTGCACGGAATAGCTGCTTATCAATGTGGAAAGGCTGACATTTGATTGTTTCTGATCCAGAGTCGACCAATATTCAACAAGAGTACACGGTTTGAAGACATGAGAAATCTGGATGATGAGAGAGCTGCTCAATACAGGCGGCCATTGAAAAAGTATCTAATATATTCAGTTCTTCTACTGGTCCTCATATCAGTTATAGTCTGAATCTTTACCATCAATAACTATATTTTTTCTATCTTGTCACAGACCCATGAATAAAGCATCAGGAATGGAATCCAGAGATGATGACCTTGATTTGGCTGGATTTTCACAGTAAGATGTTCTGACTTTGCACCTTTCGATCCAATTATCTTTGAATTTGGTGCTGTCTGCTGCATCATTATTTTTCTCGTGGTTTAATATGCGTGCAAATCTGCAGAGGCCAAAAGTCTGGTCAGTCATCTGGTAGGCAACTTACATCAAGGCCTGAAGCAATGTCAATGGATTTCGTGGTGCGTCCACAGTCTAAGATTGATCCTGAAGAAGTTAGGGCCAGGGCTAGAGCAATGGTTCAAGACCAGCGCCGAATGAAGGTGTGTACCTCTTGCCAAGTACATTTGTTGATTTGTATTATATTATCTTCTTTATTTCACTCTTGTCCATCTCTTAGGTTCTTGGCACTAAAGATAAATAAGAACAAAAAGGATCTTGATGCGTTCTTATTGAAACTTCTTACTTAATTTTTATAAAAAAGAACAAAAGGGGATGCTTTTTACGACAAAGCTCCTGATATCCTTGTCAGGTGAGCCAGTATAACTTTCTGCGTAGAAAATGAAGTGCTCAATTTGGTGATTGTCCTGGAATCCTTTAATTTGGGGGAAATGATGTAAATTGTAACGCTGGAGTTTCCTAGTCTTTGTTTCAGTGAATAGATCTTGTTGTGCGTGATAAACTGATATTAATCATCCTCTGTATTCTTAGTTTCAGTGAATGAGGTTAATGGTGTGAGATGACTCTATTTTCTCCTTTTGAGTATAACTATTTTCATCTCTGGAGTTTGATTTTGTTATGATATTATTTCTTTTGCTGCTACAAATGAGGAATGGCTTCTCATCTAACACTGAAATATTGGTATGTTCATTGCAGATGAATAAGAAACTGCAGCAGTTAAAAGCTCCAAAGAAGAAGAAACTCCAAGCTACAAAACTCAGCGTGGAGGGTCGTGGCATGGTAAAGTACCTCTAGGCCCTAATTGTTGTGCTTGCCCTTGCTAGGGTAAGTAGCCTGTTGGCTCAGCTCACAACAGTTCCATGCAGTGGAAGATGAGTGTTTTTCTGGGCTTAGCATCCGGACAGTGGCTAATCGTAGTGCCCTAGTGCCTGCGGCTGGAACTTTTTTGAAACTAGTTGAAGGGCTTAGAGTATGTTAAGCTGAATGATCTGTTGCCATGATTTTGTGGTGCTGTATGTTATATCTCTTGTATTATTCCTTCCTCAGCAGCTTTCTGAGGATTTCATCTCCCATTTAATATGTTGGTGTGTTGACTTGCAAACCTACCAAATAAATGGAAGGTAGCTGAATACCTGTTGATTTCGTTCCCCTAGTTGACAAATAAGTTTCTGTTGCTATGGATGATGCAACTTGGAATACTATTATTATTGCTGTCTGGTCTGTATTATGCTGTTTTCCTGAATCTCTTTTGCCAGGGTTCTACTCTTTCATTTACTTGTGAGTTGAGAAAAAAGATGTCATTATATGGCAGAGGGCAAAATGTACTTTTTCCTGTTTTAGACTAAGCAAAGTATTTCATATCACATTATCATTTAGTGCTCATCCAAAATGACCCTCGGCTGGTGACTCTTTGGAGGGACTTATAAAATCAACTATTCTTCTTGTGTCGTCCTATGTGATATTGAGAAGGGAGAAGTGTGAAATGTACTGCCTGAGGGGTGTTGGGTTGGGACGACTCCACTCTAAAAATGGTATTGTCAAGCTCTGGAAATGAGAATCTGAATTAGTTAGATTTTAGGTAAGTAATGCTTAAAACGATCGAGGGGAGTTGTTGGAATAAAGGTCTGGTAAATTTGATATTTGTCCTCTTAAGTTTATAGTATTAACATAAAATTTGCAGATGGAAAAATAAAAGATAAACCAGATGGCATCTCCTTAGGGCAGAGGTGATAATTGACTGAATGAGTCAATGGCCCGAATAACATATTCTACAGGTTTATCAATTTCTTTCGACACAACAAAAGGCATAGTATTTATACGGGTACCTGGTTGTCTATAAAATCCTTTACACTCTGAAAATTTGTGCTTATTTCACTATATTATTATACGAATTATCTATCTTAAACTCCTGCATTTTGTTTGTGGTCAGCTGTGGAGTAAGAGTTTGAAGCTCATGTATTCAAGATTCTAGTCTTCTTAAGTTGCTCAAGTCTAAATTTATACATATCAAAAAATAATTTTTAAAGATTAATATAATGTTGGAATCAAGTTTACTGAGTTCGATTGAATCCATATTCGCTACTAGCCACCTGGAATGACCAACTTTGTAAGTTGGAGTGCTGCGCAGAAAATAGAGTCAAAAACTCGTGAAAATAATTCTATTAAAATATGTTGATCATAATAAAATTTTTCATTTATGTTAAAGAGATAAACCCCAAATCTTTTAAATATATATATTTTTTTGGGAAATTTTTTATATATATACAAAAAACTAATTAAGTTACAACAAATATAGTCCATGTTTTATTTGCACAAAAAATAGCTTCAAATTAGTGAAACTATACATGACTATACAATATAATTTGTTAAAAGTTATAAAAAGTATTATATTACTTATACATGAACTATACACTAAATATATATTATGATATACAAATATATACTAACTATACGTGTCTATACAATAAAAACTATTATTTTTGTAATTATTCTAAATGAAGCGGCCCTCCGTGTAATTATTCCTATATTTTTTTTTGAGTGGTAGGTTGTTAGGGAGTAAATGTACACTAAGCAGCCTCTCAAGTTTGAATTCAGAGTTGGCAGTTCATTTATAAAATACTAATATTCTCTTTGTTAGTACTTCCGATACAAATCCACTCAAATGACGTGCTGTTTAGTAATTGTTTAAAGCTAAATTTATGTTGTTTTTTTTAAATCGGGGTAGGGGAAGAGAAAATGAGGAGGGAATTATAACGTGGGAAATTTATCATAAATAATAAAGGAATTTATGGCAAAGAGGAATCCATTGTCTCTTTTCTGTTTAAGTAAGTATATTTTTTTATTTAATTCGATGGACAAATAAAAAAAATTTCCAGCAAAAGAAAAAGGCATAAGAGGAAGCAAGTTTACAAGAATAATAGGAAATTTTAATAACTCAATTGATTAGAGTTCGATTTCTCATGTTGTAATCTCCTTCCCATTTTTCCTTTCCCACCCCCAATTAAAAAAAAAAAAAGTTTATAAGAGTAATGAAATGTCAATACTGGACTGCTGCTTGACATGATTAATTAATCCTCTTCAAAACCATTCAACTCTTCAGCTTCCTCTAAACACCTGCAATCGCAAATGTACCTCCTCCTTCTTCTCTCTATTTTTCGATCCATGGGTCTTCTTTGAAATTCATTTTTTGATATTCCAAATTTGTGAAATATTTGCTATTTTAGAGTTTTCTTTGGTTAGGTTAGGTGGCACATGGCTTTCTAGTTTTCTGATACGGAAATTTATCTTTGAGATGACCAATAAGCAGTGATCTCTTGTCACTTTGGATTTATTCATATGGGAACTGTATAAATACTGAATTTATGTCACATTGTAAATTGTGAAACATTTGATTTTTTTTTCTCCTCTAGTTTCACTTGACATTAAGTTAGTATGTGTATGTTCTTTGCCTTGTATTGCTTCTTTCATGATTTTTGGGGAAGTATGCTTTAAATGAATTAAGCGTTGGTTTCATTTATCAGTTAACTAAATTGGAACTATATGCTTTCGTTTTAGTGAAATCAAATTAAGGATCTTCATTTCCTTTGATTTTGTATCATACTTTAGTTCATCATTTTTCATGTTTCATTCTCTTTTATCTTTTCCAGACAATGAGTATGGTTTTTATAATTTTGAATTGCAGCTAATCTCTGACAAGAAACACTTTCGCTGTTCATCCAAGAGAGAGTTATAAAGAAATGGCTGTGTAAGTGTGTGTTTACTCCATCTTCGAATGTGTACATTTGTTCATAAACTTGTGTCTGATTGCAATTGCTATCTATGGTTATATAGTGTGGCCTCTGCTCCTGGAAAGGTTCTGATGACTGGAGGTTATCTTGTCTTGGAGAGGCCAAATGCTGGTGTTGTACTGAGTACAAATGCTCGTTTTTATGCTATTGTGAAGCCACTTCACGAGGAAATTGAACCCGAAAGTTGGGCATGGGTGAGTGATATTTTCCGCATTAAACTGGATAATCATTTGATCAGAAGTCAGCTTGATAATTTCCTTTTTCACTTCTGAAGAAGCAGTTTTTATCAGTTTGATTATAAACAACCAGTCTCTTTCTTATACTTTTTAGGCTTGGGCAGATGTTAAATTGACTTCTCCTCAGATGGCCAGAGAAACTATGTACAAATTGTCTCTTAAGAAAATAAAACTTCAAAGTGTCTCTTCAAGGCAAGTAGCGTAAATCTCAGAGCTTATACCTTTCCAATTAGAGGATCTGTTATTATTTCGTTCTGTTTCTTTCTGATCCAATGATATTTGTTATTTAAGAAATAAGCA
Source organism: Solanum aculeatissimum (assembly GCA_038996855.1). Taxonomy (NCBI): domain Eukaryota; kingdom Viridiplantae; phylum Streptophyta; class Magnoliopsida; order Solanales; family Solanaceae; genus Solanum; species Solanum aculeatissimum. Next base: position 27,374 of record JBCEWC010000863.1, on the reverse strand, counting down.
CATTAGATACTTGAATGATTCAATCTGTTTCCTTATTAGAAGATATATGTGTCCAGAAATGCAATAACTACTTTGTTCATTTAATCTCAGTGAATCAAGAAACCCCTTCGTAGAACATGCAGTGGAATATGCCATAGCAGCAGCCCAAGCAACATTTGACAAAGATAAGAACGATATGTTACAGAAACTACTTCTGAAAGGTAACATCTGATTCTTTACTTTTGCCTTTCTTTCCTGAAGATAAAATCAGTTATTAAAATTTGAATTTAAATTCCTCATTTAAAAAATAAAAATGAAATATCTCAACATTATGAGTCATGCAGGTCTTGATATAACAATCTTGGGATGCAATGAATTCTATTCGTATCGGAATCAGGTGGTCCTCTTTTGCAGCTTATTTAAAATAGAATAATATTTTCAATATGACATGTAATGTAGAGATCTATGCTTATTTATTGTGAGTTTGGGTTGTAATTTAGCCACAAACTAAGTGTAAAATCTGAAACTCTTACATTCTAACCTGTAATTTGTGGCAGCTGTTAAATCATAAGATCATGTCCGACAAGTTTCTTTATTATAACCTCTCAATTAATTGGATCATCTTGACAGGAGCTTAAGATAATCATTTCTTCTTAAATAGTTAGAAGTCTGATGGGATGATAAAGAAAAATCAAAATCATTTATTGAAATTAAAATTTGAATGATTGAAAGTTGTGATTGTCGCTTAGCACACGATCTTGTGTAAAAGCGTGACAAACATTTTCCGGATCTCCCAAAATAGAATGTATTGCATATCTCGGGACGAAAGGGAGTATTGTAATGCTGATATATTGCCATATCAGTTGTGCAGTCTAAGCTTTGCAGAATTGCTTGGATGGTTTTAAAGAAGAAGTTGTCACATCGATGACTCGGTCTGAATTAAGTAATCTAAGTTGAATTTTTTATGTTAAGTTGACCAATGCTAATAATATCTGACCAAAGATCTTCTAATGTTTAAAAATGACAGACAAGTCAAAACTAAGAAGTGCTATGGAATAATGTTTCAAGTTACCTTCATCAAAATGATAGTGGTTTTAGTTACATAAGACCAGATTGATTAAGTAAATCTTGATGTTTGAACTCACATGCATTACCAGAGTCCAACTATAACAACTTAATTTGGTTGATATCGCTCTACTTTATGCATGAGTACAGGACAAGAAATAGTAGTGGTCTTCTTGTAGGGATTTTATACGGCTGGGACTGATCAACTTGGCTGCATCCTTTCTCATGATTTCATGACAGTTCAAATTTCTTTGATGAAGCCTCAGTTGCACAAGATATACGTAATAAAAGACATGACAAAGGCTTTTATTACCTTATTTTAATTTGTTGTAAGATTTTTGATATTAATCTGTTAAATACATCTTGTAGATTGAAGCGCGTGGACTCCCTCTCATACCCGAGTCATTGGCTTCCCTTCCACCTTTTACATCAATCACCTTTAATGCAGAGGATACAATTGGAGAAAATCAGAAGCCTGAAGTTGCAAAAACTGGATTGGGCTCATCAGCAGCTATGACAACAGCTGTGGTTGCTGCTTTGCTTCATTATCTTGGTGTTGTTAATCTCTCCTCTTTATCTGAGGATCAATCCCACGGAACGGAAGATGCTAGTCATCTTGATATTGTTCATGTGATTGCTCAAACTGCCCACTGCATTGCGCAGGGTAAAGTTGGCAGCGGATTTGATGTTAGTTCTGCAGTTTATGGCAGTCAACGTTATGTGCGGTTTTCACCTGAAGTGCTTTCTTCTGCTCAGGTCATTCTTGTCCGTCCAATTCATTTAATCAATTTAGAGTCAAAGTTTAATGATAGAAAAAATGATTAACCATTTCACAAAAGAAAAAGAAATAGAAGAGATGACTTTCTCTAATTTAGCTTTGAGTATAAGTGAGCAACAGGAAAAAAAATGGGCCTAGTTTAGTACTCTTTAAAATTTAATCTGCCAAAGACTTTGTCTCTCATGGCAAGTCCACGCCAGAACTTAAAATTGCTTTTGGCCTTAAAAGTGATAAATTAAAGTTGATACTCTTTCCAAATTGAGACAACTTCTAAAATACATACATAAATCACATCATTAAGATGCTGTTTCTAGCACCACAAGGTGCTATTCTCCTGTTTATTGTTAGTTCGATACAATGATGCGTGATAGCACTAATAAAGAATGTAAGATGGAAATATTTGTGCTGGACTAGGCATGAAGTCTGGAAAAAGTGGTAGCACCTTCATGGCAAAGTAAAGCTTTGGTGGAACTAAGTTCAGCATTACCTCTTGTGTGAGCCCGGCCTTTAGCTCAGCGGCCTGATAAATCTTGCTTTAGACTATTGACATTGGTGCTAAGGCTACTATTTACATTGATGCTAAGGCTAAACCCTAGCTTGGTTGCTTGAGGCCCTATTGTGCCCAGAAATATAACTATCTGTATTTATTTTCTATGTTTCTTGAATTAGAGAACAAAAAGGGTAACAAGGGAAGCTGCAACTAAGATAGATTCTGCTCTTCAACATGTTGGTCATTTGAATGCATGAAGCCTAGTTGCCATAAATTCAAACGACCTACTTGCTAGCATGTTTTAGACAAAGTGTCATGCTAGAAGCCTAGAATCACCTCTAATCATAACTGTAACTGGGTTTTCAAATTTTGGTCTTACAAAGTACCTAATAGGTTAATCATTTTAGTGTCCAGTCTAAAGTTAATGTTCAGTAAGTGGCCGTTGTATGATAAGTGAGCTTTTGCTTTCTTTTTTGCCAAAAAGTCATCCACGTAGATCAAGATGGGGTGGCTCACGTTGAAAGTCCAACAGCTGGGGTGGCTCACGTTGAAAGCACCCTCCACATCCGACCTCAATATTGTTCTTGAGTCACTAAAAGAGCAAAGTGGGGAAGGACATTTGTTGACTCCTAGGGGGGAGGTTGGGGTAGGGAAATGTAGGTTACCATAGAGGAAAAAATGATATAAAGAAAGAGCTTTAGTGGTGGAAAGAAAATAAAGTCTGTAATTAAGAGATACTGCAGATTTTGCATCATAATTTATTGAAATCTTCCAAATAGCTCTGACTTGTTGACTATTTTGGATTTGCAGAATGCAGGTATGGAAACACCACTTACAGAAGTCATTTATGATGTCCTAAAAGCCAAGTGGGACCATGAGAGGACCAAGTTTTCATTGCCTCCATTGATGACTCTCGTGAGTCTTATATATATGTTCCATATTCTCTTGAATATTGTCTGGTTAACTGCGATCAATTTCTTATCTGCTGCAAGTAAGCTGGAATACTGGATGACAAAAAAATCTGATTTGACCTGACTCTCATGTCTTTTAAGTAACACTACTTCTAATTACACATCTTCACATCCTTTGTTGACCTCCAAACTCATTGCTGAAGAAGATTTGATTACCATGCAGTCATAGCAAACCACAAACAAGTTGCACACCTCAACTGCTAATATTGTTGTCAAATATACACACCTTTTATTGGTGCTTGGGTCAAAACACACAAATTTTTCTGTGTTAAGATTAAGTGGTTTCTTAAGCTGTGATGGTTCACTTATCTTTGTTGGAAGGTCACTCATGCAGCTTATCATGCTTTTGTTAGTTCACTTTAATGGGATTCTTTGCCATGTCTATATAAATGTTAAAATTGAAGTATCCTGTCTAAAACTCTTGACCTTATGCTGGCCTACTATTATGGATTCTTTCTTGTTCTTGGTCTTTAGAGGCACACTACTACGCTCTACTGTTACAGAATATGACTTTATTAATTACTATGTAAAATTGTCTGTGGTGTTCAGTGTTTCATCCTTTACGCTGCTGAAATTGATTGCTAAGCATGTTGCAGTTACTTGGAGAACCGGGCAGTGGAGGATCTTCCACCCCATCAATGGTTGGTGCTGTCAAGAAATGGCAGAAGTCTGATCCTCAGAATTCTCTTGAAACATGGAGAAAGTTATCAGAAGGAAACTCTGCCTTGGAAATGCACCTTAATACCTTATGTAAATTGGCAGAAAGGAACTATAATGTTTATGAATGTCTCATCAACACCTGCAGCCTGCTTCCTGCAGAAAAGGTAAAATTCTTTTCGCCGAAATTGTTAAGGAAGTTCTAGATCTAGTATTATATAGAAATTTTTCTAACTATCCGTATTCATTACGTAAGTTTTTTCGCTTCATTTTATTTTTGACGGTAGGTATAATCATCGTTGATGCACTTAGCTTCTAACTTGTTCTGGAAAGGCTTACTTTTGTAAGTATCCACGAGTGTTTGAAGTGCTGAAAATTGGCTTAACTTTACGGAGTTGATTCATAACCATAGCAGTGGTTACTTTCACCTTCTTGATAAGTCATACAACAAAAATTACGCCCTCAATCCCAAGTTTCTTGGGTTGGTTACCTTCTTGGTTAGTCATTTTCACACACAACACAAAAAAAAAAATCCACATGAAACTACTGCTGTAATAGCTGAAAAATGCATTGCCTAAGAGCTAATGGAAATAATTAACACAAACGTAGAAACAAACTTTCTTTTGATGAAGTAAGTTGTTCCATTACCGGCATCAAGAAGATGCAAAGAGTACCAAAGTAGATATGCTAGCTCCATTACATGATAAAAGTTAAGACCCAGGAGCCAGCCACAAAATAAAAAAATCTAGAGGAGACTTAAACATGACTATGTCTGGTCTAGAGTTAAAGAGCTAACAAAATCTAAGAAAGCAGTAGAACTATTCACCACAAACATAGAAACTATTAACAAAAACATACTGCAAGTGCAAGCTAAAGACATGTAGAATAAGGGATTTCTTCCCCTTGTTCTAGTTCTCTATTCATTCTTTCAATTCCTTTTATTTTCATGAAATGGTCTGACCTTTGAGTTCATGTTTTTTTTTTCTTGTTTCCTTCTTCTTCTTCTTTTCATAGCTAAATCAAGAAATTTTATCCTTTCATAGTCTTACAAAAAACAAATATCAAAAGATCCCCTCTTAATACTTCCCATTCTACTTCTGAATTTGAACTGTATTTGCTCCTTGCATCATATCAATAAGGAGCGAGGGATGGCTTTCTAGTTCCACTATAATAGACTGGCAAGTCTACTGAGGCAGTGGAGCCCCCTTCCTCTGAACTTACATCCAGTAAATCTTTAAGTCCTCTTTCTGTTAGGAGTCGTAATCTCCTCCACAAGCATCCTTCTTCTAGTCCTTCAAATCACTTGTTGCAACCATTAGCTGGAACTTCTTCTCCCTTGACACCTTTGTTGTATCATCTTTCTTAGGGAAGTTCCATTATGTTGTCTCAACACAACAAAAAATCCTTATTTTTGATACCATCACGTTTTGGAGGCAGGCCCTGACAAATCTAGAAAAGTCATCCAATTTCCTCCTGTGTGTCTGAATGACATTTTCAAGATCAACTATTAGACATTCCAAGTACTTACAATTTGTCTTTAAATTATCATTGGTTTTTGGTTGGATTATGTAATATTCCTTCCTTAGTTGGAAATTTTCTTTAGATAGGAAGGAGTGGAGGTCGTGTATTAGGGTAAAAGGATAGTATGTAGGGGTAGAGTGTTGTCTTGCCTTGCGAGGTTTAGTGCCTGGTGTAGGACTAGTCATGCCGTTGTAGTTCTTGCCTTATGGTGTTTATTGCATTTTAATTATCACACTATTTTGTTGTTATTGTTTTTCTCCCGTAGACTTTATACTGCTTTTCTTATTAGCCATTATGCTTTCTCCTTTTTTTTTTTCTTTTCTTTCTTCTTTTATTTGGGAATGATGCACTTTAGTCGAAGGTTTTTTGGAAACAACCTCTCTACCTCCACGAGGTAGTGGTAAGGTCTGCGTACTCTACCCTCCTTGGACCCTACTTTATCGGATTTCATTGGGTATGTTGTTCTTCGGGAACTGTAAGTTTCCTGGTTTTCACCATGAACAGTGGCTTGAGAGAGCAAATGAACCAAGTGAAGCAGAAATTGTTAAAGAGTTGTTAGGAGCCCGAGATGCTATGCTTGGAATAAGGTATTATATGCGCAAAATGGGAGAGGCTGCTGGAATTCCGGTAAGTTTGTTGCTGCCATGTAACTGAATGTTTCTATCTTCTATCATCTTTAATTCATTCTTCACATATATATGAATTATTCAGATGAAAACTAATTGGGACATCAATCTTAACCCGTCTGTAAGTTTGATTTTGAACTACCTCTTTTGATGTACTGGTGTCCATTCCTGTATGGTTCATTTGAATATCAAGAAAGTACAAAAGAGAAAATGTTAGAACGAAGTAAAAGGAAAAGAACATAGTTTTCATGCATGTTTTTTGTATCAATAGGAGAAGTTTGACAATGAGAAGAATCTTTTTAAAATTTCCTTCAAAATCCTGCAAGTTTTACCAGATTCAGTTGGCACTCGTAATTGTAAGCTTGGGTGCTTTCCTATTGACCTAGCACCAAAAAATGGCACTAAGATTTAACTTAAACTGATTTCTTCTCTATCAATCAATGGGCCTTTAAGGATTTTTCCATCTAAGACTGCTGGGCTTAGTAGCCGTGTTTTCAGTTGCATGTTAAGGTTTGGGATGCTACTGTGTGCCATAAACTAACATACGAATATGACTAATTAAAATCAAAAGCTCTTTGGAGTCAGCTGCATTGCTGTCTTCTCTCAGTTTTTTGACCATTCTTTTACCATGTGTCAAATTCACAGATAGAACCTGAATTACAAACTCAGCTTCTGGATACAACAATGAGTATGGAGGGGGTTCTGTTGGCCGGTGTTCCTGGTGCTGGTGGATTTGATGCAGTCTTTGCTGTCACCTTGGGGACTGCAAGCAAAAATGTGATAAAAACTTGGAGTTCGCTCAATGTTCTTGCTATGCTAGTGACGGAAGATCCTCGTGGTGTGTCTTTGGAAGACGATGATCCTCGAGCAACGGAAATTACAGCAGCTGTTTCTTCAATCCAACTTCAATAATGATCTGCGAGTATAGTATATTATTTCCAATGGAATTATCATGCTATAGGACTACAATATCAGATTTTACAACACAATAAGGATATATTAGAGCTCTATACTGTAAGGTCAGAATCACTTCATCAATAAGCACCGCCTGTTGTATTTTTACCCAAAACTTTGATCTTGTTAGAATTAGGCCGCCTTTACTTCAGAACTCTGTATGGTTATTTCATGTTTTGTGAATGATCTTGTATGTTAGCTTCATTTCATTGGTGAGTCTATCTTACTGGGATTAAGTTTGAAGTTTCATGTCTTTTCTCTAGTTGACCCCATCCCCAAAGATTACCCACCAAGAAACAAACTTTAGTGCTTAACATTGCTTGCTGAATTTTTCGTTTTGTAATGGTGGTGTCCATGTCAGTTTATACGTACCTTGATTCTTTCATCAGATGTTTGTTTTTTCCTACCAACACAATTACCAAGTAACTCTATCAATTACTTCATCCATTTCAAAATACGTGAAATGAGATATTTTTCATAGTTCAAATTAATTTAATTGTTCAATCTTTAGGATTTCCTATGTGATAGTTTCATGAAACTTTAATTGGTACAGTAGTTAATATTGAAAGTAGTTCCCATAATCAATGTCATTCTAAAAAGTATTCTCTCTCCGTCCATCTTAACTTGTCCCCTGTTGATTTGACACAGGAATTAAGGAGTAGTAAATGATAGAGATAATTTTATCAAATCACGTTTTGAATATAATAAATATAATGTCTTGAAAAATGTAATAGACAATTGACCATAATTAATGATAAGGGTAAATTAGGAACTAAGTGTAAAATTATCTGTTGATTTCATAAAGTGGATAAGTACTATTATTGGAGATCTATTTTTAGTATAATAGACAAGTAAAGATGGACAGATGAAATAGTTTGAGGATAATTAAAAAGGATAAAAATGAAAAGTAATGTCTTAATATTCTTTTCCTAAAGGGCATGCAATGCCTAACAATTCACTTGTTTTGAAATGAAGAGAGTAAAATTTAAGCAAATATGAAGCAATCACCTATTTTTTCTTCCTGTCTCCCTATTGAAATTTGAATCCCCATCTCCAGTGACTTGTATCCCATTTCATTTTTCAATTGGCCCACACCCTTGAGTGCTCTACTATAACATTTTCATTCATTCATAATTCTCAAAGAATTCATGTGTGGCCTTGCCAGAATCAAGGACATCCAAATAGTTACAAGCTAAAAACATATCATCAACTATGTATACTTTCCCTCTTCCCTCTAAGCTTCCTCAGAGTATATTTCACCATAAATATTTAGGTATTTATCCTATCCCCAAAAATTAGTAAGAGCTATTGGTCCAACACTCAAACTATTCTGTTAAAACACTGCTTCATCAAGTCCAAACATGAAAATGTGCTCATGAATCTCAACTCTTTAAATCCAAGTTTCAAGATTTGGCCATCACTTGCTTCAATTCGTTATCAATAATGTTCATGACAATTCAAAATCTTTAGTTTTTTTTCTATTCTATATTACTCCATACAGATAAATATCTTGAAATCAGTATCTCTCTATACTAATAAAATATAGTCATATTTATAGGTTATACTCCCTTCGTTTTAATTTATTTATCTGATTTTTATTTGAATACGTTGAATGTACTAAAATATTTTTTAATTTAATGATCTTAAATTTGTAATGGGAAAAGTTAAAATAAAAAACTTTCCCAATTTTTTTTTTTGAAATGGACTAAAAATGAAAAGTTAAAATTAAAAAATTTATCAAAAAAGGTAAAAAAGAAATTCCTTTCTGATGGAAATATAGAAGTAAAGTAAAACTAACAAATTGAACTGCATTCTAATTAGTTTGCTGTTTGTATACTCCAGATCCCTAATTAGCCTTTAATCGCAGTATTTATACAATCTGCTAACACCGCCAGTTAAACAAACTATGGAGAAAGAGCTCCGCGACCTTCTCCCACTGAACCCTACACCTGCGGCGGAGACTACTGCAGTTGACGCCGGAGACCGGCAGCCACTGCAGCAATCAACTCGGCCACGTCCGAAGCGGTTCGTGAAGAACCAAATACCAGACTCTATCCTAAACGATGCAGCACTCAACGCCGCCATATCACTTCTACCTCAAAACTACAACTTCGAAATCCACAAGTGTGTATGGCGAGTCTGGACTTCAGGTGCCAAGCGCGTGGCCCTACAGTTCCCCGAGGGTCTCCTTATGTACTCACTCATCATCTCCGATATACTCTCCACATTCACTTCCGCCACACACTGCTTCATCCTCGGCGACGTGACTTTCGGCGCGTGTTGCGTCGACGACCTCTCGGCGGGAGCGCTTTCTGCTGATCTCCTCATTCATTTCGGCCATAGCTGTCTCGTGCCTATTGATTCCACCACTATCCCATGCCTTTATATATTCGTTGAAATCTCAATCGATGTTCACAGGTTGTTGCAAGAACTCAAACTCAATTTTTATAATTCTGATGCATATAATGATATCATTATGGCTGGAACAATTCAATTTGCTTCTGCAATTCGGGCGGTTAAGCCTGAACTTGAAAAATTGGGGTTTAGTGTTTTGATTCCTCAAGCTAAACCCTTATCGGCTGGGGAAGTACTTGGTTGTACTGCCCCGAGTGTTAAGAACAGGTTCTCTGATGGAGAGAATGTGGTTTTGGTATTTGTGGCTGATGGTAGGTTTCATTTGGAGGCGTTTATGATAGCAAACCCAGGTATAAAGACTTATAGATATGATCCGTTTATAGGGAAGTTGTTTGTGGAGGAGTATGATCATAAGGGAATGAAGGAGGAGAGGAAGAGAGCGATTGAGAAAGCGATGGACGCGAAGAATTGGGGAATAGTGCTTGGGACATTAGGTAGGCAGGGGAATCCGAGGATATTGGATAGGTTAGAGAAGAAGATGTTGGAGAAGGGGATGACTTGGACAGTTGTGTTGATGTCGGAGATATCTCCTACGCGGATTGCGTTGTTTGAGGATGCAGTGGATGCTTGGATTCAGATTGCTTGCCCTAGGTTGTCAATTGATTGGGGAGATGCGTTTAAGAAGCCTTTGCTAACGCCCTTTGAGGCGGAGATTGCATTGGGTGATTTGTCAGGGTGGTGGGAGAGGAAGACTTCAATGAATTCAGATATATGTTGTGATGAAGATATGAAGTGTTCAAAGAATGAATCTTGTGGTGCTTGTGATAATGGTGGTGAGAAAGTGAAGGAAGAGTTACAAGTGGATTATCCGATGGATTATTATGCTCAGGATGGTGGGGCGTGGAATTCTTGCTACTCTAAGAAGCCTGTTCGACTTTCACAAAGAAGCTGTCAATCTTGTAATGGTGCCAGTGCCATCAAATCTAATAGCTGAGCTAACTTGTTCCAGCTGGACATATTACTGCCATCATAAATGGAGTTTACACTTTAAAGTGAGTACTTCTCTCGTATTTTCTGTTGAGGCCTCTTAGCTCAAGTCTCTATGCACGAAAAGTTACATTCTACGTAGTAATTAAAGAAATATAGTTTCTGTATTTATTATTTATTACTTTTACAGGACTAGTTTGGAACATTGTCTTTACCCTTATTTTTAGTGGTTTTATTAGTTTGCTATGCTTCTGTGAGTTATATCTATCTTGGTGTCCGAAAATCTAATTATGTGAGACAATAACAAAGTTCAAAAAAGCATATATCTTTCACTTTTCATCATGCAGTCTTTCTTTTGATCAACCCCAGCAGAGAGTTGGAAGCTTGTATCTTGCTATTTCACTTCATGCATCCCTTGATTGACCAACTCCAACAATCTGGGTGCAATCCCAGCTGTCCAAATTTATTCCTCAGTTCCAGCAGAAACTGTATATTTTTCTTGAAGAACAGCCTGCCAGTTTGTTAAGATTTTTGATAGGTAAAATACTGTGGGCAGACAGCTTTCAGGGGAGGTTTACAAGTGAATCATTATGGTAATAAAGTAATCCCTCTCCTTGATAAACACGTCCTGGAATGTGAGGGATCCGGTTGCATATTATATATTTATCTACTTTTTTCTTTCGACATTCCTATTGTTACAGCTTCCTTGCATCACAAAGATTAAAGATGCGAGATAGAGAAGTTTGCTAAGTGATGGTGTATTACGTCTATACAATGGTTGATTGCATAAAGAACTGGGAGTGTATTTCTTATCATCCATGTTATATGCTTGTTGTTAGGGTGGAATGAGAAAAGGGTGATGCTAAGGGCTGCAAAAGTATGGAGAAACACCTGCTACCTTTAACCATGGACATGATTTTTTCAGTCCTAAGGAGTTTCAGATAAATCTGGGTGTTCAGTGAGGTGCCAAAAAAGGGAAGGCTGAAAAGTTCAAGAATGTAATGCACGTGCCGTCTTGCTTAGATATTCAACACATTTTTAAAAACTGCAAGCTCTTTTTGTCTTAGTGTCATTGTTCAGCTTTCAAGGGTTGGTGAAAGATGGTTTTTTAAAATTGTTGACAGGATGTACTATGTATCATACTTATTCAATGAACGAATAGTTCTGTTATTTCTTTAGTTGTAGTTATGGTTTGAATATCAACTCATTAGCATACGGCTCATACCAAGTCCTTTGTAATTTTGTATGGAGGAATGTTATACCGATGATGAAGAATATCAGATATATATATGTTCTCCAAGATTTTTGCACCAAGCATTGCTAAGAAGAATTGACAAGTGAGTTGGGTTCGGACCAGACATTTTTGAGAATTTTTTTTGTCTTAATACCAATCACATCAAGTTCAAGCTTTCAGGCGTGCATAGAACTTAACATATAACGCAATAAACAGCACGTACGTGTGTTTCAAATAGGTCTGAGTTAAAGGGATGGGTGACTTGAATCCCGTTTCTCCAATATGAACCATTTAAGATATGTTATCTTTGTTGTACCATAGAATCAATCGATAATGATGTATCACTAACATAAAACATAGTATTGTGAACTGTACAAAGGAAATCTATCAACATTATTATAGAAATTTACGTGCAACTGTGTTTGAATTTTCCTATGCCAAGCATTTAATTGGAAAAACAAAAGGGGAAGCGGCAATCTGAGTATCAACTTTCTTTGGTATAGCAAGAATACCTCAACAAAGTTGAGCAATCCTTCAACAAATCCCAGATTCCTCCAGCAATTTAAGCAGACTACGTTCAGGTGCACTCATTGATGGAAGAATAACCCGATTCATGGGAGGTCTAGGTATTGTTCGAGCTGCCTCAGAGTTGGCAGTTGTTCTTTCCTGCATAACGGGAATATCAGGCCTTTTAATTCGTACAGAAGACCCTCGCTCCTTCCATATTCTTCCGTCCTGTAAACGAAGAATTATACAAATTCCGGTTAGCTGTCCTACTGTAACAAGGAAAATGAAGAGGCTAGGAGGTTACTAAAGATCTTGGTACTATTAGCAGTACTCATCAGAATTCTTATCTCTGTTACCACGATCAAGCATATAGTATAGGTATTTGATCATACACAAGGATAGTCAAGTTATACTAGGTTAGGTTTCTTATGCTTCATGTTCAGCACATACACTCAAATGAACAAAAAAAAGTAAAACAATTTAGGCAAGCTCAACTCCCTTCACACTTGTCATTTCTCTTTGATCAATGAAATGCTCTCAACTCAGGAATGGAGCCCCTTCCCAAAGCCTCTTTTGTTTTTGTTTTTTAAACTAGATGGGGAACCCCTTGGTGAAAATTCCGCCTCCAACCCTGATGAAACTTATGGATATCTACGTAACATGTGTTGTTACTTTCTTGCATGCTCTGTATGGCATCTAAGTTAGACTCTAGCTTGTAGTTTATTGCCCCGAATTTCTTATTCATCATGCATAGTGGGAAGCCCCCCCAGTGTAATCAGAAATGTTTACAGGCTAACAAGGGAGTAATTAACAGCTAGTCAGCATACAATCACTCAAGAGAATCTACACTAGATTGACTGTATCAGGCACTTAGAGAAAATATTCTAGTAATACTCCAAATGTTGGTTAAGACCACCAAAAACATCCAACTGAATCATGTCAAAAAGACTAGTGCAGCCAAAATGCATTTTCCGTGTGATGTTATATCTTCAGTCAATCTTAGAATCTGTAGCCCCAAGAAGCCATGAACTATAAACTTAAAACATTCTGCAAGCTCCAGAGCACTTGAATACAAATAATAAGTTTTGGAATCCACCTCTAGAGACGAGTACTTCACCATCAAACGAATTACACATACTACATATCTACAGATGAATTGAAGACCTTACATTTAGTACCGAAGGTTCTCGTAAGGGACATTGAATTGGTCGATCAATATTGAGAGGCTCCATCGGGTGTTCAACTGGCTTGAACTCAAATGCAAATTCAATATCATGAGGCGTCACAGAGGAAGTCCGATCTATAGTAGTAGCCTCTGAATTTGGGGGAAACACTTCCCTTTCATCCTGCAATCAAATTAGATCATAAGTTTCTATAACTAAAATCAGATGTACTTAATTAAATCAGAGTAATCAATTTTCTTATTTGTGCTATGTTTTCAAGTCATAAGCTTACGAAATAATTTGCAGAACAAAGGCCAAAAGTAGGACTAGGACACAAATTTAGAGACTGAAAACAACAATAGAAACGCCAAGAAAATCCAGTTAACATAAGGAAAGAAAAGCTCTTGACATTTGACAGTCACAATCGAAAAAACAAGACAATTAAGACAAAGGCCAAAACAGTTACATACAAGTGCACTTTGAGTCCGACGATGGCCAGCTCTGCTCACAGAAAATCTAGAAAAAATGCCCACCATATTTCCAAGGCTGAGTCTTAACTCTTCATCTTTGAATTAAAAGTATAATATTAACAACCTTACAGCAATTTGTAATCAGGGAAAAAAAAATTGCTTTTTGTGTGGATTCGGTTAGTCAATAGAATGAAAAGTACAAAGTGTTGGTTGAAGAGTCATTAATAATTTCTCCTATAGCTTATTAAGTTCAAACCTAAAAATTGTCATTTTATTAGCAACTTAGATGTGGTGTTTGAGTTTGAGTGGGTAGACTTGTCTTTGTTCCATACGTAATCTTTATGTCTGTCTCTGCCCAACTGGGTCCCTTGCCAGCAACCGTCTCTTCTATAGTTTTACTAGCCCGGATCGCATAGATAGAATTTAGAAAAGTTAATATTAAATTTATAGAATTAATTAAATTTTAATATAATTTTTAAATATTTTAAGTTATTAATTATTATATTTATAGTATTCTTTATGTAATTTTAAAATAATATATGTTACTTTTTTTATTTCTATTTATGTGGCACAAATATAATTTTAAAAATTTTAAATTATTGTAATCTAAATTAATTTTACGTCATTTTCGAACAATATATGTTACTCATCTATTCTTATTTATGTAGCACTAATTCGAGAATCAATTGAACTTTTTATGTTTTTTAAATATTTTAAGTTGTTAATTATTACGATTTAACACTTTAAAAAAAAAATAATTTTGAAAGATTATGTATTACTACCTTTGTCCCAATATATGTTGCACATATATACTTTCAAAAGTCAATCAAACATTGTTAATTATTGAGATTTACAATATTTTTTATGTAGTTTTCAAATTAAATAATACATGTTACTCTTTTTGTTCTATTTTATGTGACGCTGATAAATTAATTTCAAGAATCAATCAATTTTTTGTTATATCTTTTAAAAAATAAATTAGATTGTTAATTATCATGATTTATGATTTTTTATATAGTTTTTAAATATATAAATTTTTTAAAAATAAGATAAATAAATTTAAATGAAAAAATCATTAAAAGATTACAAATATACCCTAAACAGCCACATGATGACACCGATAGCTCAAACTCTTCATTGTTGCTTCTATAACAAGAGAATATATTTAATGGAGAAGGTTCATTTAATAGTTAGTTTTATTCTCCATTTGTATTATGCGGTGATTTATATTCCCGCTATCTATGGACCTTTTTCCTTTAGAATAGCTAGATTTACTTTTTTGAATTAGCCGAAAAAGAGCAATAGCTTGGAGTGGAATGGTGAAGATGAAAGAGAAATGATTATATGATTAGGTGGGTCGGATTAGATTAAAATTGGGTAATATAAGTAAGATTGGGTAAGTTTAATTGATCTGAAATTTTTCATTCAATTGAGGGGTATGGATGGTAAGCTTGTAGACATCAGGGGTATAAATGACTTCATAGTATAATGAAAGGTAAAAACTAGCTAATAAACGAAACTGAGGAGTAATTTTGACCATTCTTCCTTTGTTTACTCCACCCGTTTGATCTATTCTGATGTTACACTCGGTAAAATTATCAAAATATCCCTAGATGAGAGTTCACTCGCATAACACATCATCCTAAACTTTTTTGGAAAATCCAAGGTCGAAATTATGATCAACACGAAAATTGTGTGAGAAAATGGTATTGGTTGAATTTTAGAGCAACCGAATCAAAAGATAATTTTTCGAAGCAAAATTACAAAAACAGAAGGGTACGCGATAGACCCCCGTCGTGAACCTGCTTCGTGATAGTTCATTTTTGGGTTTTATTCATAAAATGCACTGGACAAGTGCGATTTACATAAAATACACATAAAACGCATTCAACAAATTCGATTTATGTGTTATTTTATAGAAAAATAGTTTTTGAACGCTTTTAAATTTTTCATCAAAACATAAATTGAAATGAAATAAGTTTGCGTCGCGAACTTGCTCCATCACTATACTTGATGTTTAGTTTTAAAAGCAAGAATATTCTAGTCTTTTCCCCACCCATCTTAGACAAAACTCCATCGTTTTGAAGTCATTTTCAACCCTATATCAATTTCTAAGCGTGATTTTCAATTATTTACACTAATTCATCTTAAGAACTAGTCTTAAGGAGAAAGGAGGAAGCTAGAGTTCAAGAGGATTGAGGTCAATATCTTGCCAATTCGATCGTCTATCTTCATCCCAGGTATGTAAGGATAAACTAAAATAAGAGATTATTCTTCCATGTGTCCCCTTGATTGAGATAGATTGAAAGGTGAAGGTATTGAGTCTACATGAGTTAATTTCTTGAACATTACATGATGACAAATCTATTCTTATATATCTTTGCATAACTGATTATTTGTATGAACTTGTTTTCTTTAAATCATGTTTTAAACCTTCTATTTCAAAAACCCTAGATATGATATGAATATAAATGCATGAATGATTCTAGGAATAGAGTTTTGATTTGAGAATGTTGACTGTGATTGTGATGTGTGAATGATGATAGGTTGGTAAAACTTGATAGTCCCATGATTCTTCCTAATTGAACTCTAAAGATTGGTCTAAATTGAAAGTCCTCCTATTAAGATTGTCTAATTCACTATTGAAAATTCGATAAGATTGATTGGTCGAATTATTGAAAGATGTGATTGAGAATTGATTAGACAGTTGATAGGCTGAAAGACTCGATTGTGACAGAATTGATGGATTAATAAGATTCCATATGAGACTCATTGATTGGATTGATTGAGGTTGATTGTTTATGAACATTGAGTCGTGGGAGGAGTATCGAGCATCGAATTGAATAAGAGTAAGTCCAACTCGAACTCAATAACTACATCGCCAAACGTAGGAGTGGACTGAGTCTGTTAAAATAGAACATGCATGTTCCTATTTTGAGGACTGAGTTCATAGTAGGACATATCCCTATTTTATCGTCCTGAAATAATGGGACTTGATTGATTGATTGGATCCATGTTGGATCAATTTGTTCTTTACCCTAGCAAGGTATTGAACGACTATGGCAACATCAACAAAATTATTGTACGATCACTGGCTCATACTCAACAAGATTGTTATACGATCACTGGCTCATAAGTGATTGTTGTCGGATAAGAGAAACTTCCAAATAGATCGTGATAGTACTCTGATTGGATTGGATTGCCTATGATTGGTCACTGTTTAGTCTTTATATTTTCTTAGACTTATGACCTTCTGATTGAGTATTTGAGAGGATTATATTCTACCTTATATCTGTTTTATTATACCACTTTACATACTCGTACATTTCACGTACTGACGTCCATTTGGATTGCATTATTTTATGATGCACAAACAAGTGTTAGGGATCATCAATAGGCGCATCGTTGATGATCTATTTGTATTCAACTTATTGGTGAAACCTCTTTGTTTTCGGAGGATTTCCATATTACTATTATCTTGCTACCAGAGTTTAGATTTTCTTTTATTTGATTTGAGGTAGCCATAAACCTGTCATTGACACAATCTAGATAGTAGAGTTAGAGGCTTCATAGACTAGATAGTAATGAGTTAATGTTGATATCTCTATCTCTTGACTGATTTCCTTTAAAACTATTTTATGGCAGAGAATTAGAGTTTGATTATTGACCTATGGCCTCTATACATTGAGACAAATTGATAATTTGAGTTGCCCATCTTATTTTCTCTTTATTTTAAGTTTTTCGCTAATTTGAATGAATGCGTGATCATGCTAAGTTATTCGTTTGGAAGCCAACGATGATTTCTGAGTGTCGGCCACGCTAAGGGTACCCTTCCGGGACATGAAAAACTTGGTATCAAAGCACGTAGTTCAAGAGTCCTAGGGTGTCTATGAAGTCGTATCTATAAGATCTTATTTATGATTGTGAAAGGGACACATTTCTATAAATGATGGACTATTGATATTTAGGAAAAAAGTTCCTTCTTTCAGATTTTGAAACATACAATGAAGCTATCCCTAAGAACCTGTAATGATTCGTGCATTAATCTAAACCTTTTGACTATATATCGTCTACAAGGTGATAGAGACAATAATATTCAGACCCCTTACAATTGAGTTCCTCTACAATAAAGTGATCAAAATTATAGAGAAACTGCACCAAGCTTGAGACAAGCCGACTAGTGTGCTGAGTTGATTGATTCGAAAGAATGCATCCTTATTTATGTGAACCGTGCATTTAAGTTAGCTCCAGATGCATCCCAGAGCTAGAAGGACAATGATGGAAAGGAAGGGATGAGATAGTGAGAGTGATGGTTGATTGGAATCTTTTAACTAGGGTTATTATCTATTAGGTAAGTAATAGGGCGATGAGTCGATTGCCATAAGTTTGACGAAAGAGTAGTAAGTATCATATGATTTTCCTGATGAGGTATAGAGAAAGAGATATTGTCAGGATATGTTAGAGTGTACTCAAACTAGAAAGAGGTTTATGTTGATGTGTTATTGTATTCGTATTAGTAAGGGTGAAGTATAGATGTTAAATAAGACAATAAAGTACTTTCGAGGTGATAAATTTAAACTAGGCTCATTGATTCTGAGGGAAGAGCCTTGTGAGATTCATAGAGTTATGAGCTTAGCCAGATAAGGAGGTATAATGAATGGGTGAATAGTACTTGAGTTGTGAACAGGGAATGTGTTGATTGAGTATTCACTATGAGATTTTAGTGGGTCTATGTTTCCAAATTTTTACGCAGTAGTTGTAAGTTGGTATAATATGAGAGAAATGTGTGATGCATATATTAGCACTAGACCCTAAGCTTGAATCTTGAGGAGTAGTGTGAAGAAGGAGATATCATTATGCCAGTGATAGTTTTAGTTGGAAATTTTCTCTAAGAGGCTTGCCATAATGTATGTTCGCGATTAAGCTATTGATTTGCAAGGAATGTGATGCTATGAGTATAGTGTAGGTGTCCCTAAGATGGAAATAGTGAAATGAGGAAGAAACATTAGATAAGAAGAGACTTAAGATATGTATTTACGATAGTGTAAAGTTGTGTGAAGTTCTAAGTTATGACTTGTTATAGGAACCTAGATGGTATAATTAAGTTGTCAATGTGGAGTAGGCTAATGTAAGCATTCTTTGTCACCCTTAGTGATTAGGTCGATTGGGGGATTATGTATAGATAATGATGAATTTTCCATGATAATTCAAGCTTTCTATAGTCAAACATATAGAAGCATAAAAGTTGAGTGTTAATAGACTAAAAGAAGAGGTTAGGTCATAAGGAGTGGAGAAAACGTCTATGTATGTCAATAAGAGCAACAAGTATAGAAAGATACTGATAAAGATAGAAAACAACTAAGAGTGGCATCTTCGAAAAAAGCCTTAATAGCTATTTTATATATGCAACTATAGTATAATAGAAGAATTTAAGATGTTCTTGTAGATAGTGAAGTGATTCCCTGATCGTATGGAGATATGTACTTATAGCTTAGTAAAGGGAATTAATTTGCAAACTTAGAAATATGACCTTGATCTAAGGGGGAGATGATGAGGTGATAAACCAAAGTAGATATTAAGTTTTCGATAGTGATGGATTGATCAAGATGAGACATCAATCCTTTGTCATCTCATATATTTTTTATACTTTATTTGAGGTGATACTATATTCCCGTCTGGTGTATGATTGCCATGCCCATGTCCTAGTCCCATGCACTACATGTTGATTCTCGTTCATGTTGAATTTCAAAGATGAGAAACAATAACTTCATTCAACAATTTTGATCTCACCTCATGGATCTAAGAGCTTCTAGCCCGATTTTGAATGAGATATAACTTGAATTTTACACTATGTACAATTCTGTGAAATCAGAATGAGTCTTGAAAGACGAGGGAGATCGTACTTCATTATGAATGTTCTCAGATAAGATTTCTTGATTGAATCATGCTAATGATCTTTCGTTCTAAGCCCTTTTCAGTGATCCTACTTTCTAATCATGATAGTAATGTTGATGAGAGTAGATAAGTGATGGTTAATAAGAGAGGATAAGTGTTATTGGTTCTGATAATGACGTTGTACTATTCCATTTAAGTTTATAGCCGTGGAGGAGGAGTTAAAAAAAATCTTGATGTATGTGATACATAGGTAAGATAATATTAGTGTCTATCTTGATAAGAGTTCATGCAATTGAGGGTGTAGATATGTTATAGTAGGTTTGAATATTCTCAAATGATGTTGACCTTAAAGAGGCCATAAAGTGGTTCGAGTGATAAAATTGAATCTGTGAAGATCCTAATGTAAGTGATTGTAGTAGGCTATTCGTGACTCTGGGTGAAGGTTTCGAGTAGGTGTATTGAAGCGATAATAAAGAGTAATATCCTTTAAGTGAAAAGTCCTTACAAACGTATATAATAGAAATCGAGCGGGTTGGATTTGCATGAGTTTGGTCTTCTTATAGGCAACACATTGTGACTTTGAGTTTAACTTGAACCTGATGAGAGAACACAATATACTTATGCTTTTATAAGAGTTATGGGCCTAAATTAATGAAGTGTGGTATATGTGACACCCCGTAACTCTATCCTCACATGTACCTATATTTCGAGACTCATTCTTACATATGAGAAGTGTATTAGGGTCATAAGTGACTTCTAACACTTAGACGAGTTCAAAACTTTTCAAGAGATTGAGTTTCTAGTGATCAATTATGCAAGGGTCAACTTTAAACGATAAATTTGTAACCTTATTCAACAATGAAGTTCTACTTTTTCTCCAAAAACTACAATATGTTGAAGAAAATACACATACAAATAAAAAATACAAGAAATTTCATGGAGCTCACAAGAAGTAAAAGTTCAGAAAGGAGAAGATCAGAAATCGAAGGTAAATAAGTAAAATGAAAAATATATTTAAATTCTTTTAAGAAAAGATTAAAGAGCAAAACAAAAACAAGACAAAAGCAAATAAGAAAAAATTTAAAAAGAGTGTAATTACTTGATCAAACAGATTTGTTCAACTGTGTAATTTTATCCAATTACACTTAATTTTAGTTAATAGGTGAATTTCCAAACATTCTCTTAATATTTTTTTCCTGGTATAAAGATATGATATTTGAGTATATTTATTCTCAAAAATTATTTTATGAGTGAAAACTTATCAATTTCATATGAGCAGACTATTAAGTAAATCAACAATAGGAAACAATTAGAAGGTAAATCTCAAAAGTAAAGTCTAAAGATAAAGAAAAACTCATGTCCAAATAAACGGACTTACACATCTTTGTCTAAGATGCCTCTAATATCATAAGTGAGGGAACACAACAAGTCACTAGCTAGCCCAAAAAAAAGTAGCAAAGAAATCTAACATCATAAAGAACATAAAATCAAATGATTTGTCCCCGAAGCTTGAGGACTTACCAATCAAGTGAATCAACCTTCTATCTAGCCACAAGAGTTTATAGGGTGATCACCAAGCCCTACATTATAAAATAATGCAGGTAAGGAAGTATGCGTTAGTACTTTGAATGTACTAACTATGTAAGCAATGCAATGCATAAAATCATAGTGTGTAATTGACCAAGTTAAGAAACATGCTAAGTAAATTTTGAAACCGAAATACTAAATCATGAACATGGTCAAAGCATTTTAGATGAAGTCATGACAAAATGTAAACACTATAATGATAATCACGAGTCATTGTAAGAAATACGTACTTTGTAAAATGCCATGAATCTTAATAAAAATATAATCATAGTAAGATCCATAAATCATAATAAAATATACTATAACCCTTTGAGAAGTTCATAAGTAATAGTGAAAAACATAAATTTTGTGAAAGAAACCTTTAACCATGTGAGAAATATCATTAATTATAGAAATAGATGCCTTGAACATTATGAGAGTTACCATTAAACGGCATAAATGATGTGAGCTATAATATGGAGTCTAATATTTATCCTTACACCAGAGAAAAGAGGGAGACTACTTGTCAAGGTAGATTCCTTTATGCCTATGTGGATAAACTTAGCTATATGAATAGTGGCGGATCCAGGATTTGAATGTAGTGGTGTTTCACTTTTGTTAACATAACATTGTTATCGTTCATTTAGTATAAGTGCAAAAACAAATTAAATACAATTATAAAAAAGTTAATGAGAAAGTTATGATTAATATTAATATTAATGTACTTGACAATTTTTTTAAATTAAAAAGAGTAATAATAACATTGTTTATACTTGCGAATATCGTATGCTTTACGCAATAAACTAAGAAATTTTATAAATATATAAAAATTACTTGTTATGTACTTTGGATGGGAAAATTTATGATTTTATTAAGAGAAGGTGGAGTATATAATCAGAAAATTAGAACATTTACTCAATGATTTATTCATATTTTGCAATTAAAATACATAACAATAATTATTGCTAATTCTAAACTTGTAGTTGCTAATATTATTTTAGAAATTGTTAAAGAGAAACTAGAATTAGGGGAGAAAACATAATAGAAAAAAGAAACCTTTGTTGGGGATCAATCCCAGGGCCTAATGGTTACAAAGCTCTAGCACCTTCTTACAAACCAACAAGCTACATCTAATAGTTATGTATTGAGTGCTTACTCCTTAATTATATAGATTTGTAGTACTTTTTATATACCTATATACGTTTTACGTCGGGGTCAATGGGTGCTCAAGCACCCACAAAACTGTCTGCCCCATATATGAATGATTTAACCTCTACTATGGGTGAACCTTCAGGAATCAAGCTTCTACAATGGATGATCCTTTATCCTATGGTGGCACGTAGTTATGGGATAATAAAATCTTACTACACATGTCATGCCTTTACTACGTGTGAGAGCCTCTATCTCAAGGTTTGTTCAGTGCTAAGTAAACTCTCAACGGAATAGAAGTCACAAAATTAATATTATGTGGGAGGGGACATCTTTATTAATATCCGTCCACTACTCATAAAACATAATCATAGTATAGCTCCTCCATATTATATTATGTAATGTGAGTATAGGTCTTTCATCATTACATATTCATGATTAAGTGAGAAACTCACCATAATTGATACTTGACTTTGAATAGCATCATAAAAGCTCCTTTTGTAATTAATTTGCATGTAACTTACTTGAAAGTTTTGCAATTCATGATCATAAAATATATTTTCTCATTGGGAATCATATCATAGTACATAGGTCCATGTGAAATTATCTTTAAAATTGTGTAATAGACTTGAAATCATACATAATCATATGGAACAATATCAATGGAATCATATTTGAAATAATATGAATTCATACTTGAAATTAGCATAATGTGTGAGTCTAGGTATCAAGTCATTAAAATAATGCAAGTTAAACTTGAACCATGCATAATATGATAAAAATTATCAATTAGAATCATAATTATAAGAACCCACATTGAATTTCATAAACCCTAGAAAGCCTCGTAGGGAGTTCACTTTGTAAATTATCAAAATCATGAAATGAATAGCAATTCATACACAATTTAGTCAATAAACGTTGATTGAAACTTTATTCATGCAATTGGAAGAGAACTCATCAAGATCTCATAGTGGAAATTATGAACCCTAGATAGAGTTATAGAGAATTTATTTATAAATCATCAATTTCATGTAATTTACATCAATTTATGTTGAAGTGAATCAATAAACATAATATAAATCATAATTTATGCAATGGAGTAGAAATCATGAAAATCCATAAAAATACACACTTGAAATTCATTGAAAAAGTGAAGGAATCTGTGAGCTGTACGAATATAAGGGATCCATAGATGAATACCCACATACCTTGACTACTTTACTTGAGAAAATATCACGACCCAAAATTCAAGTGTGATGGCATTTGCCTTTAACCTACCAAGGAAAGTCAGTCTAAACAGAAAATAACAAAATAATGTGGAAGGTAAATTGAAAATAAAGTCTAAATATGAAAGGATAAATATACGGAACAAGAACCATCGTTTAAAACTATCCCATAACTAGTGTCACATGTACAAGTCACTAATTCAACTGAAATGAAGAAAAAGAGTACAAGTCCAAATATCACAGTCCTCAAATAGAACATAACATAAAGTAAGAAATCTCAAGATTGAGTCCTTACTTAATTCAATGTCTAAAAGTAGGAGAAAGTTCAACATAAAAGTGACATAAAACAAGCAAAAAACATGATTATTATCAACATAAGGCGTAACAGTATCAACGTAAAGCCAAGGAATTCCCTAAATATAAATTTCAAAAGATTGATTCACAAGAAAAATTCAAAACTTGTAAAAACAATGATCATACTAAATTTGATAATTTATTACTTTTTATTCTAAATATTTTTTGAACTCATTTATCATGTATATAAGAAAAAAAATCCATCAACATTAACTCTGTAATGACCTCGAAGGCCATTTCTGGCATTTTTGACATAATTATCATTTTGTCCTTCTTAAAAGTTGTTTTAGATCATTTTGGTTAAATCTAAAAATTGAATTTTGAAAATCTTGAAAAAGTTAGAGTTTTGCTAAAAAAAATGAGTTTTTAAAGGCTTAAAGTTAAAAATTTTGAGTTTTATGGTCATTTCAAGTCTCGAGTGTGAAAATTTAATTCCGTCGATTTCATCAGTTTTGAAACACCAAATCTGGTCTAGGAGAACTTGAAAACTGAATTTGGGGTTAAAGTAAAGATTTTGGTCCAAAAGTTGTATTTTCAGTTGATTTTGGATCATGAATTTGACTTTGGTCAACATTCGGAGTTCGGAAGCTCAAACCAAAATTCTGTTAGTTCCAGTGATTTCGGGTGATGAAACTAACGCTAGAAACGGCTTCATTGTAATTTTTAGAGCTTTCGAGATTACTTTGAGTATTTGAGTCATAAACTAGTTTAAATGATCTGTCTCAGATTCTGGGCCAAGGAGATTCCAAATTTGAATTTTGACAATTTTATTGAGTCCAGAACGTAGTTACTGATACAGTTTCATGTTTGGTTTGTGTTCAGAAAATTTCGAATGAATTTTGAAGGTCCACTCTGTGACTTCTGATCACGCCCAAATTACACCTCTCAATTAAGGTATAAGTGGTCGCTTTTCAAATATAGAACCTAACTATGGTTAGGGTCGATCCCACGAGGAATATGGTCTAGACTTGGAGTAATTAAAATAATTCGGATGAATTAATCGACTTACTTCCAAAAAGGTGGGATTTTGATGTAAAAGTAATGATTCAAACCTAAACTATGATCAATAGAAAATGCATGTATTATTAATTCAGTGAGAGAAGTAATTAGGGTATTATGTTCCCCATTAATTTCTAACGCCGTATAACCTAATAATTGTAACCTTTTCTAGTGTGTAGCTTGCAGAACTGGTAAGTTATGTTCACCTAATTTCTTGGGTCGACAACTGAACAAATTTCACCACGCAACTAGGGTCGTTTGCAGGTGTCACATTACTAATCATTATCTTGTTCCAGTCAACCATCCCTTGGGCCGTTCAGGTTGATTAGACGAGTGTACTCACATCAAATCCTGTTATTTATCTCTTTTCCCATTCATTACCCCCTTGGACCGACGAGTAAGAATAAGACGAGTTCTAACGTTGGTTACCATTAAAAAGTATTTAAAATGGAGAAATAAATATTACATGCATGCACACTTTTCAAGGATTGTAAATTATTTGATTTTTGCTTTGTTAGTTCTTCATGGTTTCCACAACCCTAGTTGTGAATTTAGCTTCTTATATTCATTGTGGATAAATAAATCATGACATGAGTTTGCATAATTAAACACTTACAACGAAGAATTGAAGAATAAGAAATCTGAAATCTTCACGTAAATCACAATATTGAACTCCAAATATGAATACAAAAGTGATCCACTCAAAATCTCCAAGAACACGCTAAAAAAATAATAATATGAGTTTTGTAGTTCTGTGTGTCTGAAAATATCTAAAACCTTATTTATAATAAAAGAAAACCAAATCCTAATTAAATTAGGAAAACTAGATTCATCGCCTTCCATGAGTTAGTTTACGGGTTGTCATTCTATTCACAGGTCATGAAAGATCTTCATAGATTGTCTTCTTAAAAAACTCCTACTCTTGTATGAATTGCTTTCTACGACTCGTAGATTGACTTACGGATCGTAGGTTCCTTTGTCCTCTTAACTTTCTGCAACTTAGCAAATTTATGGGTCTCCCTTTCATTAATAAGTCTACTGGTCATGGAATGAACTACAACCCATCGTGTTAATCGTAATTTCAACTTCAGAAAAATTGGCCCTCACTAGTTCAGGACTACGAATCCTATCTACGGCTCATGGATTAAACAACAGAATGTAGATGGTCTCGTACATCATCAAAAAGCTATAACTTGTGCAAATCATCACAAAAACCCCTCGAATCCTGTAAGATCAACATAAAAACACATCAAATCTACTAACATCACTTAGAGTACGCACAAAATTCTAAGTTTAAAGCATTAGAAGTGTCATATTTTGGCGTCACATGTACTTCTATGCTATGTGAAATTTACTGATTTTGTTATATCTAGTGCATCTAATCTTTCACTCCGCGATCACACCTCTTTATATGCGTTCGCAGAGGTCAATGTGGTTAGACCTTCACATTCGCGGATGATCAGTCCGCGTTCATGGAGTGTTAGGCAACCCTTACCTCCGTGTTCACGAAAGGTCCTCTGCATTCGTGGAGAGTAAATTATGCCTGAACAGAGGTTCTCCGCGTTTGTGGAGAGTAAATCGTGCCTGAACAATGTTTCTCTTTTAAACAATGGGTTTTATTGTATTTCACTTTTTTCAATATCTCAAGTTTCGTTTTCAAGAGATTTTTCAAGGTTTTCAAGGTAAATTGATTGAATAACTATTTTCTAACCTATTTCTTTAATTTTCATTGATTAAACTATGTTTTTAACTTGAAAATTGGGAATTTTAATTGGAGATTTTGAGAATTTTTTGGATATTGATTCTTAATGCTAATTTGATGACTTCTACCTTATTTTAACTCCATTTTCAAAATGGTTTCACCGTTGAATTTTCTATTACTTGGGAAATATTTTCATGTATTAATTTTTAGATTTTGTTACTTTTTTTATATGGATTTTTTTTTATCATTTTACCCTTTTCATCTGAATTAATTGATTTTAGTGTCATTAGATTCGTTATACGATTGGGATGCTATATTTTAATAAATTTTGGTGATTTAGAGTATCGTAGGAAGGGAAAACTTGTGGATTTGATTTTATTCGATACTTTACCTAAGGAAAGTGTACTTCTAACCTTTTGTTGAGTATGAAAGAACCTTGTATGCTCCTATATGTAATGAATTGAGTACTTTGGGGTAGAATTGTATCATCGTATGTGTCACGACCCGGATAGGGGGCCTAGATGTGACATGGCGAAGGAGAACCCGAAAGTCCTCGATCAAGACATCACAGCATCATTACACTCATCATCGGTTCGGAAGCGTGAAAAAAAAACATATAACACATAACAATTATCTCTAAGGGGAACGAGTAAGTAGGATTCACTATGGGGGCACACCGGGGTTCTGGGACTTTCCACATAAGCACATAGTCAATCAAAAATCCCC
>JBCEWC010000862.1:0-48103 GCA_038996855.1 Solanum aculeatissimum | reverse complement strand
AGCATGTTCCTCCCATTCCCGAATTGTCCCATAGCTTGAGTCACAAACCCCTAAACCCTTAGAGCTTATGTGCTACATGTTTAGCTTCCGCGTTTCCGAACCGATGATGAGTGTAATGATACTAGGATGGCTTGATCGAGGGTCTTCGGGTCCTCTTTCGCCATGTCACATCTAGGCCCCCATCCGGGTCGTGACATGGAGTGAAAAAGTAAAATGCATAAACCACTTATGGGGTGGGTAATCGAACATATTTTAAACATTTAACCCTCACATGGTTAATAAACACGTATGTTTATTTAGATACGTGATGATCATCCTAATGGATAAAATAAAAACCATATTGACATGTACATTTGTCATGGTTATGACTCTTATCTAAATCTCTTTCAAACGATAACAGACCGAGGTGAAATGACTTTTATATTAAATTAAAGCCTTTCCCTTTTTCTTTTGATAAACTCAATAAATTTTGAGTTTGTTGCATGATATCTTTAATCATCCTTGGAGACTTGAACTAATTGGATAACAACAATTGTCATGAGGACATGTAATCGTTAGCATCATTTGATTCGTTTTGATGGATTTGTCATTTTGTCCTTGAAACACTTTTGGCACAACATCATCCTCAGATTTGATGTTGATCTCAAGGGTGGTCCCAACATTTGCTAACATAACCACCTGCAAAACTTGAGATCAAGAATTAGCAGTCATAGTGAAGTAAAGTGTATAGTTAAAGGTAAAACGTGAGGTTAAGTCATCATCTATAAAGATCATGCTATGGTAAGTTTAGTGGTGATTTCAATCATGATTTGTCACTAATTGATATATGCTATTTTGTAATCCTGTAGTCCTTATGCGTGATCTGTATCTGGAATACTGACTTGATTCGTTTGAACTTTGAGAGAGTTTGTCGAGCTTGTGTCTAATTACTACAAAGCATAATGAAAGTAATTAGAAATCACTTTGACGTAATACAATAAATGGAAGATAAGATGAGATGAGAAATTGTTTGATTATTATGATAAAGCCACGGTATGTGTAAGTGGCGCCTTATGCTTAAAGATTTTGACATCATCATCTTTGTGATTTCATTGTTCCTGCATCCAAAGAAAAATTGTTAGTTTGAGAGACTGATTTGTGTTGGTCTTGTCCTCAGTCTCCTTCATGCAATTGACTTGCATACTAGTCCGCTCTTTGAAATATATTCTTCGTGAAATTTTTGACGACCCTCCTCAAAATTTCTGCCCCAGTTTACTTGAATGTAGCAAATGACATCTTTGTGGAATTTTTGAGACTTTCTCAAGACTCTACCTCTAGTTAAGCACTTCAATAAAATCCCAAAATTGGTTCATTAGAGAAACATCTTTTTTGGAAGAATGTTTTAGTCCATCTCAAAAATTCTGTCCCAGTTTCATATTGTGGTCCCTGATCTTGTTGGCAAAACTCATCTTTCTAGTGAATTTTTGAGGTCCTCTAAAAAATTCTGCCCTAGTTTTTGTTATAAAGAGGAATGAAAATCTAATGAGGAATATGGCCGAGTCATTGTGGCGTCTACGTATCCCGTTAAGGTAAGAATCAGGTCAAACGTAGTTCCATTAAACAAGAATACTAAACCTTGATAATGGAGTGACCGAAGCCGACATAGGCCACCTACGTATCTCATTTTTGAGAATTCAGGACAAAAGTAGTTCATTACAAGTACATATGTGCTAACAAAAGATTAAACGTGCAATAATTCATATGTAGAAATCTTGTCGGTGTTTGTGTTCTTGTTTTTGTCCTCTGATGGAAAATGTCTTCAAGCGATCTTATTCGAGTCATTTTGTGCTTGCTCTCAAGCATGAAATATATTGTCACTTGGAGAAGCTTCGTCAATTGTGATTAGCTTGTTGTCAAACATGTTTTGAATTTTGTGCTTGAGGGTCGAATAATTTTTTGTATTATGTCCAATAGCTCCTGAATGATAAGCACATTTGTGGTCTACTCTATAAGATTTTTCCAAAGGACTGGATGGTCTTCCTTTTATAGGATGGAGCATACCCCCTATTTTCAACCTTTCATAAAGCTTAGTTTGAGACTCCTTCAATGGCGTAAATATTTTGGGAGGCTTTCTGAAGTTTGGACGAGAGAATTTTTCTTGACTGCCATGAAAGTTTTGATATATCTTTGATGGAATAGCTTTGATGATAGACACTTTTTTTTCTTCCTTCTCTAACTTTTTCACATCACTAGTTCTTATGATTCCTTTGTTAACTCGTAATGTAATTTTTCCAGTCTTGAAGTCATCATCTAAAACTTATCCTACCTTAATGACATCGATGAATTTTCATCCTATCATACACAACATCTTCTCATAGTATTTAGGCTTTTGAATATGAATAAACATTTCAGTGATTTCACATTCAGACATTGGAGGTTGAACTCTTGCAGCCTTTCTCCTCCAACGAAGAGCGTATTCTCGATAGTTTTCCATAGGTTTTTGCTTGATCTTCTCCAAATAGTAGTGATCAGGGGCAACTTCTATGTTATGTCTGAATCTTTCAACAAAATCCTTTGCAAGCATCTTCCAACTCAACCATTGTTTTAGCTCTTGCGATGTAAACCACTCCAAGGCGTCTCCCTTCAAACTTCGACTAAAGAGGTGCATTAACAATGACTCATTATTTTCAACTCCTACGAGTTGGCTACAATAAGTTTTTGTAACATTTTGAGTTTGGGATGTCGGATAAGTGATTTGTCATCTCCATTAGCTCTGGAACGTCAAAACTAGTCTTGAAAGAATTATAGAATTGAATTCAGAGTTAAAATGAATATTTTGGACCCAATATTATGTTTTGAGCTATTTTTGGAACCAAAGTTTGACTTTGGTCAACATTTGGATTTCGGAAGCTCGGATCAAAATTTTGATAGTTCCAGTATATTAGGATGGTGAAACTAACGATAGAAATGGTCTTGTAATATTTTTTGAAGTTGACGAGGGCAATTTTGGTATTTTGAGTTTTAAACTAGTTTCTTTGAATTGCATTGGTAATTATGGAGAGGAGTCCTCAAAATTAATTTCTACTTTTTCCATTGAGTTTGGATTGCTGTATTCTGTATAAATACATATTTGGTTTGTCAAATTCTGAGTACTGATGAGTTTTGAGGGAACATTTCGAGTTTTGGACTTAGATGTGTATTGCTGATATATCTGATTTCTTGTGTAGTCATGTTTCTTCCCCATGTTTGCGGAGGTCTTAGAGGCTTAGTTCTGCATTCACGCTGCATTTTTGAGGGTTCAATTCGTATTTGAGGAGGGTGGGTTCCTTCTGATCTGCGTTGTGGGTTCCGTCTGATCTGCATTCGTACTTTCAAGTCCATATTTGCGGAGGTATAGGATCAGAATCTTCTTTGCATTCGCGGAACCTCATCCGCGTTCGCAGATTGTTTTTGCATGTTCTGTTATTAAAATCCGAAACTCAACATCTTTAATCCATCTTCAAACATTCTAAGCTTTTGGGGTGATTTTTGAAGAAGGTTTTCGAAGAACTTTTATGGATAAGTGTTTCTAACATCATTTTAATTAATTTACATGTTTGATATCTTGATTTTGTCTTGAAATTCATGATTTTGATGTTTAAATTGGGAATTTCTACTCTATGATTTCAAAACTTTAAATGGTAATTTTTCCTTCGATTTACACTCGATTTTAGTGGGATTTTCACCCACATACTTCATTTTTTGTGTAGAACCTGATTTTAAAGTCAATTGCCAAATTTGAGAACTTTTAATTTTAGCCCTAATTTTGACTATTTTTCCTGTAAGCCTAATTTGTATCAATATGAGTATCAAAATATACCTCTTGATGCGTAGTATCTATTTTTTGATATCGATTCGGGGATCCTTAGAGGTTTGAGTTGATTGAAAGCTTGTCTGAATGTAATTTTTTCTTTGAGGTAAGTTTGACTTAACCTTTTTGGAACTGGATTTGAGTTATCAAACATGTTTATATGGTGATTGTGAGATCTAGATTGAATCGTAAGTAAATGGTTTGATATGATAGAATTTTGGTGGAAATATGATTCTGGTTATGTCGAAATTTGAGTAAATTGTGATCTTGTTGATAAATTGATATGAATTTTTGTGAATATTGACTTTTTGAGATATTATTGTCATAAAATGAGGTTTGTGATACTATTTGGGTAATTTTGAAGATCATGTGTATATTTTGGGACAAGTGAGGTCCGGTATTATTGGTACACTTGACTATTGATATAATTATGATGATTTGAGAAATATTTATGGTTTAGGGCACTAGTAGTGACACTTGATATTATTCTCAATGGTTATATGAGGTTTATGTTTCAGTATTTTTATCATCATGTCATTGCTTATTTCTTGAATTGTGTCATTGACATGCATGTAACCCATGTTGCACTGTACCATCCCTTGACTTGGGTAGGAGGAATGGGTAAGATGCTCTGCTTATGAGATATTATACCTTTTGTTATACAACCCCTTGACTCAGGCAGAAGGCAAGGGTGAGATGTACACTTTTTAAATCCCTTGACCATGAACAGTTGGCAAGGATGAGATATTGTGATACTTCTTGACCACGGGCATGTGGCAATGTTGAGATATTTGATACCCCTTGACCACGGGCAGGTGGTAAGGTAGAGAGACACTTGGGTTGTGGCCTAATGAGACTCCCATGCATTGTATTCACATCTCTCTTCACATTGCACCATTGAATATTATGGTTATCTTATCTTATCCTTATTTATATGTTATTGTACTAACCCTTCTGATGCAGGTGATAGTATTCTACGTTAATACATACTTGTTCGATTTCTCTTACCCAGTCAGTTGCACCTACTAGATACATTTTGGTGTATTTACCTCTACTTTATTTCCTTCCCGCAGATCAGGCACAGGAACCTTCAGGGTAGTTAATCTCATTCTACTGGAATACTCTTCCATCTATTCAATATTTTAGTGGCGAGGCTCAAACTTTGAGTTGCCATGGATCTTTGAGATTTCCTTTGTTGCTTTCTGTTTTCATACGTTGTACTAGATATTATGAGACAACTTTTTATTTTCATTTGTGACAGTTGTATTTACTCTTTGTACTACTTTAGATTATTTTGTACTCATGACTTCATATTTTGGGATTTCGTGTGATACATTATGGCTATTTTTTCTTTATTTTATTCTCTTTAGTCGTGATCCCATTTTGGGTCATGACAAGTTTAGTATCAGAGCTCTAGGTCTATTGAGCTCAAGAGTCAAGAGAAAGGTGTCCAAATATTCCTTGTCCAGCATGCCTATAGAGTTTGAGAGGATTTAGTGCTTTACCAAGGGGTTGGCAGGGTATCTTCAAGAGGCTACAACTTTCTTCTTTATAAATGGAGGCACATTTTAGAGTGTGGTGGATCACGCTCGCATGATAGAGCATATCAGACATAATAGACAGGGTGGTAGGAAGAGGTTCCATCAACATGGACAGTTTAGTGGGCACTTGCCATGATATAAAGAGTTTAAGAGGCAGGGCCATCAGGGCAGGGCAATTCATGTAGCCATCCTAGTATCTGATAGTATTGACAGGTCTAGGCCTACTCAAATAGACCATGATAGCTCTCTTGGTTCAGTCAGATGTGGTAGCTCTTCAGCACAATCATCTCATCAATGAGATCCCCGGGCGTTCTATGTTTGTGATGAGGTTGGGCACTTTGCCAACTATTGTCCATATCGTGCATTTCTCTCCAAGGCTTCAGGGTCTCAGCCAGCCTGCCCAACCCCAACACTAGCAACTAGAGACATCTCTCAAGGAATGATGGGTGGTACTAGAGAAGGAGGTCGTGATACTATGAGAGATAGAGCCAATGGAGGCCCACAGGCTTGTGGTGGCGGTAGAGTTTGCTATACTGTCCAAGATATAGCCAAGGCAGAGGCCTCTGATACAATTATCATAGGTATGGTTCTGGTGTACCACCATTCAAATTTAGTTTATTAGATCCAGTCTCTACTTATTCATATATGTCAGCATATTTTGCTTCAGATATTGATATTATATGTGACCCACTTATTGAGCCTATTTGTATTTCCACCCTAATAGGTGAATCATTAGTGCTGAATCAGGTGTATCCGGGTTGTGTTGTCACCTTTGAGGTGAGAGATATTATTGCTGACTTGATATCATTGGATATGGTCAATTTCAATGTGATATTGGATATAAATTTGTTGTCTCCTCATCATTCTATTCTTGACTGCCATGTGAAGAGCATGACCTTATCTTGCTCTGATTTGCCTCAATTGGTGTGTACTGGAGCATCTAGCTCCTATCCCAAGGGAGTTATTTCTTATATGCATGCCTGTTGACTGATGGATAAGGGATGTTTGTCATATTTGGTTAACGTTCAGGCTGTTTCTCAGGAGTCCCAATTGTTGGAGACCACCAAGATTGCTAGAGAGTTTATTGATGTATTCTCGACTAATTTGCTTGTTGTTCCTATAGATTGTGATATAGACTATTCTATTGATGTGGAGCAGACACTATGCTCATTTCTATTGCCCCCTATCGGATGGCTCCAGTTGAGTTGAAGGAGTTGAACGAGCAATTAAAGGATTTTTTGAAGAAAGGGTTCATTCGTCCGAGTGTATCTCCTTAGGGTGCTCCTGTATTATTTGTGAAGAAGAAGGATGGCACTATGAGTATGTATATTGATTATTGCCAGCTGAAAAAATGACCATAAAAAACAAATATCCCTTGCCTCACATTGAAAATCTTTTTGACCAGTTGCGGGGGACCTCATTATTCTCCAAGATATATTTGAGGTTCGATTATCATCAGTTGAGAGTTCAGGAGTCTGATATCCCATAGACAACTTTCAAGACCCATATGGGTTTTATGAATTCAAGGTTATGTCATTCAGGTTGACCAATGCCCCAATTGCTTTTATGGAGTTGATGAACCGTGTATTTAAACCCTATATGGACATATTTATGATCATGTTTATAGATGATATCTTACTTTACTCCAAGAGTGAGGCCGACCATGTTCAATACCTGAGAACCGTACTTCAGAGATTGAGAGAGGAGAAGTTATATGCCAAGTTCTCAAAGTGCGATATATGGCTTGAGTCTGTTGTATTTCGTGGGAATATGGTGACAAAATATGGTATTATGGTTGATCCGTTCATAGTGGCAGCTATTCGTGAATGGGTAAGCCTACTTTCGTGATTGAGATTCATAGTTTCATTAGTTTAGCGGGTATTATTGATGTTTTGTTCAGGGATGCTCTTCTATATCAGCCCCATTGACCAGATTTACTCAAAAGGATGTGGTATTTCAGTGATATGAGGAGTGCAAAGAGAGCTTTCTAAAGTTTAAGGGTTTATTGACTTCAACACCTATTCTTGCTTTTCTCGAGGAGGGCGGTGTCATTTGTGTTATATTATGATGCTTCTGGTGTGGGTTTAGGTGGTGTATTGATGCAGAGGGGGAAAATGATAGTTTATGCCTCTAGACATTTGAAGTCATATAAGAAAAACTACAGTACCCATGACTTAGAGTTGGCTGCGGTGGTATTTGTGTTGAAATTGTGGCGGTATTATATTTATGGAGTACATTGTGAGATCGTCATCGACCACCAGAGTCTCAAGTATATCTTTCTCAGCCTAATTTAAACATGAGATATCGTAGGTGGTTGGAGTTGCTAAAGGATTATAATATCTCTATTCTATTTCACCCGGGCAAGGCGAATGTAGTGGCAAGTGCTTTGAGCTGGAAGGATACTAGTATGAGGAGTTTGGCATTCTTGAGGGTTGAGGAGAGGCCATTAGCATTGGAGGTTCAGTCACTTGCTAGATGGATGGTTTGTTTTGATATTTCTCGTCAAAGTATTTTTTCCTTTGTAGAGGCTAGACCTTCCTTGCTTGATCAAATATGTGCTCATCAACTTGAGGATCCCAGGTTTTGCTTGATTTGTGACAAAGTGTTGAGGGGTAAAGCTAGGACAACTATTTTTGATTCTAAAGGTATTTTAAGGATAAATGGGAGAGTTTGTGTGCCTAAGGTATGGGACTAACTGAGATTGATATTGGAGAAGGCCCATTGTGCTAGATATTTTATCCATCCTTGTTTGGAAAGGATGTACCATAATCTAAAACAACATTACTAGTGGTTCAAAATGTGAAGGGACATAGTTGAGTTAATATTTGGACTCCAATTACTCACCCCCTCCTAAATATAAAAACAGTCAGTCATCGTCATCAAGAGACAATATTGGGACTATAATTGCTCATCCTCTTCTAAAAAATAAACTTTGTCCTCAATGTATAAGAACAATATCAATCATGGTAAAAAAGAAGGTGTGAGAATTAGAATTCCCCTGAACACATCAATCCTGCTGTCATGGTGGTGGTGGAGCTTAAGAAGAGGTCATGGGGGCATCAATTCCCAAATCCTGTGGTGCACTCTCCAAATCAATCAGCGGCCTCACAGGCTCTGGCTTATGTGCACCAAAGGTGCAATCATGGAAGTGTCGCAGAGGGAATCTTTATTCTCTATGGCTATGATGTCCTCTTCTATCATTTTTAACTCCTCAAGCTTCGACAGGCGTGGCTCAACTCCTAAGGCATCTTTATCAGTCTCTGAGGAGTCCGATACATTAACATCTTCATTCCCCCTACCTGGAACATCAACTCCTATAACACTCTTGGAGCCAAATTAATATCAACCTCGGATGGCACACCCAATGATTCCCAAAAAAAAACTAATGTCCATGGACTTCAAAGATGCCACCTCATTTTTCAACAAATCGATGTTGGATTTTATAGCTGACGAGTCATTACTACAACCACCTTTTGTCTCCATAGTGGTCACTCTTTTAGACAATTTCTTCAACTGTACCCCATGCTCATCCAAAGCAACCTATAGCCTATCCATCCTCAACTTTTGTTCCTCCAATAACTTCATTTGTTTCTTGTCAACCTCTATTCATGGGGCAAATGAAAAGGCTATGGCCCTCTCAATCATCTTAGGCGAGGAAGACTCAACTCGAGTGGCACAAATGTCAACCACTTTGGTTAACTGAACAATGCTAAGAATATAGCTTTTATACCTTGGGGATTGGTCCTCCATAACCGAAGTCTCAATTTGTGTAGCAGAGGGAGAAAGTGGAGTAGAAGATGAAGGCAATGAGGGAGAGGAAGAAGATATACCTGCTTCGGTCTGCAGCGTCAGACTCAAGGGCCTCAACATCAACCACTGGTGTAGTGTCTATCGGCTACTTCCTGGCCCGGTCCTACTCATCTCTTTGAAATTCAGCCTCAATCGACCGGATGTCAGTGGAGTCCGATGGAGTAATCTCAACATCAATCATTTGATCAAATGGAACTCCGACTCATCTGCACAATGTTGTGATGAGGCTGGGGAATGAAAGTGAGGTTTGGAGTTTCTTCACTCTTTTGAGGATCTCTGGGGAAATAATAGAACCATGATTCAATGTTCGACGATCCATAATGCGTCTAACTAATGCCATCTTTGGGTGCCGAAGGATTTACTCATTTTGGGATGGCATTAGGTTTCTACTGATTAACCCAAACCATAATCGTGCCCAAACATTAAGTTCTTTCTTTTCAATTATGGCTCCTTCCTCCAACCATGAATGAAATTATGGATCCTTCCTCCAACCATGAAGGATCTAGCAAATTGATCATCTAGGCCAACCAAGCTTTAGTATCATCAAAGGTCTTCAACTTCACCATATAATCAAAATCATGTCGGTACTGGTATGGGCATTCTAATAGATCATTTATGTTTGTCTCACTACGTGGGATAGATTAGCTTTAGAGCAATTTTATTCATGCCCCTGCTTTTCAGAATGACCTTTGAATATGCCCCGTGAAATTATCTTACCCAACTTGGAATGTATAATTCCCTAGGTGTAGTAAAATTCTCAAAATTATTGAACTTTAGAGTGTCCCACACCTCAGGGTATTGATTAATAACCCCATCTGTTGATAACCCTCTCTTCTTCAGAATCTTTCTGAGCCCCACTGCTTTTAGCCTATTGAAGTGTCTCGAGGCTATGGACTCTTGAATTATCTGTGATGTCTTGAGGAGAGGAGCATGGAGAGCTTTGGACCTAGCCTTGATTCATCGCCGTTTGTGACTTAGCTTCGAAGAAGGCTCATGTGTTAGGGTTTTAGACCCCACTTGTTCATTTTCTGAAGTTGTCCAGGTTAAGTTGAGGGATCACTCATCATCACTATCAAAATCCCTTTGATCTGCAACTTTCTTCTTGCCCTTTCCCCATACATCCCTATGAGGTATTTGGGATCTTTGTGCTTTCCGATCGGGGGCTATGATAACTCCTCGAGCTTCCTGGGATCCTTCATGTGTAACTACATCCTTTGGTCTAACCTTAGTTGCAAAGCAAGCTTAAATATGTGTGAGATCAATAATATGAAAAAAAGGATCAAAATTTAAGCATTAGAAAAACATGCTGTGCAAAATGGTCAATTTGCTCGTTGAACTAATTTGGCGGTCAAACAGACCGTCACTTTGTTACACAGTTTTCAAACTTCAAATCAGTGTCATATTCGACGATGGATGTGCAAATTTGATGATCCACCAAATTAATTCGACGATGGAAAATATAATCGCCAAAAGTGACTGAACTTAGCATTGAGAATCAGGCCAAAAAGGTGGTGTGTGTGACAACTCGGTGCATCACCAAGTCAACTTTGGAAGTCAAAATGACCATCGCCAAAATTTACTGGCAAAGCCAATATTTCCCAAAGTCAAATATGATCACATTGCACAAAAACAAGGGAAATGTCACACATTACCCCACTAACACAACATCTACACATGCTCATAGGCTTATTGCTATCCTAACGTTATCACCATGGATACAAATTTCATAAAACAATGATTTTACCCTTAAGAAAGACATCACCCACTCTATCACTGGGCAAGTGCAAGCCGCTCAATCAAATTTGGGGTTACTCAAACTTCACCCACAACCCACAAAGCAAACAATTCAATAAGTATGCATTATCAATCACAACCTCAAACATTTATGGCAATATCCCAATAAAAGGCTATACAACAAATAATCATGACCAAATTGGGAATACGAGTTATGGCCTTCTTGCTCTTGTGGGATTCCTATTTCTCTACTTCTCGAACCACGATCAAGACCATGGGTGGTAGAATGATCCACGAATCATCCTGCTAATCATCAAATCTTCATCAGAAAATCCGTTCATCTCTGGATCTAACCTATGAACACCCACCTATAACTAGTGGATCAAACCACAGGACGTAGGTGATCTCATACATGACCAAAAAGCTACAAAATCAGTAGTCTTCACAAAAATATCCCGAATCCTTTAATCTTGCAAAAACAACACAAACACAAATCAAATCTACTAAAAATCACTGGAGAACACACAAAATTCCAAGTTTAAAGCATCAAAAGTGCCATATTTTGGCGGTACATCAACACCATCAACTTAAAATTATTGTTTGTCCTCATTTACAATCCTTTATATAGGTCGTGCACTGATCTACGGGTCGTTAATAGCTTCATTGGTTTCCCCACACTCGGAAATATTTTTCCTTTCCTGAAGTTCATATTCACGAGCCATACCTACGACTTGTGGTTTCATTAACGGGCTATGGACTTGACCTCGTAAATTTACCTTGGTCACTTTTCAATCCATTTTCTGCACTCCTAGGCTTTTAATCTGAGGGCTGTTACAATATCTCCCCCTTGAAAATATTCATCTCCGAATGTACTTAAAACAAGCTCTAAAGAGTTATTCATCAGCTAACAACCCAATATGCATCCAAAAATGTAACTTAAACATTATTTTATGAAATTTTCAAAATTATACTTAACACATGTCAAAACAATCCATAAACTAGAAATGAGTGTATGCATCATGCAAAAACTAAAATGCAAGGAATTGAAGGTCTTAGGAAAGAATGACTTAATACCTTAGGCTTGAGTAGAGTGGAATAGATATGGGTCATGCTTCATCATGTCCACTTATGCTTCCTATGTGGCACCCTCAACATGATGATTTCTCCAAAGCACCTAGATGGATGGAACTTCCTTGTTCCTTAACCTTTTTCCTTGTTGGTCTAGATTTTGTACCTCTTTATAACTCAAATCCTCTTCAATGTTCATCTTCCAAGGGAACTATGGATCTTGGATCACCTATGATCTTTATCGATATCGACACATAAAAAATAGGATGGATCAAATGTATCTCATTAGGTAGGTCAAACTCATATGCACCAGCTCTTCTCACCACTTCGTAAGGCCCTACATACCTAGGGCTTAAATTACCCTTTTTACCAAATTGGATCACTCCCTTTATAGGAGACACTTTTAAATATTATCACCAATTTGGAACTCAAGATCCCTCCTTCTAACATCAGAGTAATACTTTTTTTGACTTTGTGCTATTTGAAACTTTTCTGTTATAACTTTAATTTTCTCCATAGCATTCATGACTAAGTTCAGTCCTATAAAGCCATCTCATCAACTTCAAACCACCTAATAGGTGATCTATACCGTCTACCATACAATGCCTCCAATGGTGCCATCTCAATGCTTGCATGGATGCTTTTATTATAGGCGAACTTAATAAGAGGAAAATGGTCATCCCTAGTGGCGTACACAGGATTTGTTTTAAGCGGTGTCACCATTTGAAGGACGATGTTTGAAGGATAAGAATAGCTTAAGAAGAAAATTGATTAAGTTTTTGCCTTAGGCCTCCAAAAATTTGAGACCCCATTAATGGAGAACTTTAGGGGGGGGGGGGGGAAAGACATGAAAATACACATCCTACACCTTGATTGATAGCTTCATCTTTAAACAATTAATAGTAGAAGCAAAAAAGCTACATTTTTTGGTTATATTATATTTCAATCAATCATGCTGATTAAATCATTCAGGATTAAAACAACAAAATTTACTATAAATAAATCTCTTGGGAACTCATGATTTCGAGGTTGAAAGGAACCGATCTTAAATTGCATCATGATCATTTGGATGATATTTTTGAATAGGTAATCTTTCCCTAGGATCAAAACGAATTTAGATCAATTCCTTCATTTAGTCAATATTTTTTAAATTCATTAACTCGTTCTTCCAAGTTACTTGAAGCTGAAGATTGAGTTATTAAATTTTGACTTTCTATTTTTAGAATAATACCACTCCATTAAATTTAGACTAAGGTCATGCAATCTTGACAATTAGCAATTTAGGATCAAGGTCATATGATAATTTAGAATCAAATAATAGAGGACTGCGGATAATATAATAAATAATTTGTAGTCAATTGGTGATATGCAAATGCAAAAATAAAAAATATATAAAAATTTAAATATCAATTAAATAAATCCTAAATTATTTCAGTGCAACAAGCAAATAAAAAAAGAATAAAATTATTATTTTTAACTAATAAAAATAAAACTTCAAGCATATAATAAAAAAATATTATCTAAATAAAATTCTAATTGATAAAAGGGAGAATGAAAAAAAGGGGTTGTGGATGGGATTCGAACCCAAAACGTACTGCTGGACCAGAGAGGCCTCAACCACACGAGCTGCAGTCACTTCATTATTACCAATGTCCTTTTAATTCGTTCATAAGTTAATATTTTATTTTTAATATAATATATTTGTATATTTAATAAAACATTTCGACGAAGCCGTGTCACGTGACACCCCTTCACTCAACATAGATCCGCCCATGGTCATCCCAACTTCCCTTGAACTTCAACACATAAGATCTGAACATGTCTTCTAATGCTTAAATAGTCTTCTCAACTTTCCCGTCA
Organism: Solanum aculeatissimum; assembly: GCA_038996855.1. NCBI lineage: Eukaryota > Viridiplantae > Streptophyta > Magnoliopsida > Solanales > Solanaceae > Solanum > Solanum aculeatissimum. The sequence goes on along the minus strand of JBCEWC010000862.1, from coordinate 34,261 downwards.
GTTTGGAGATGGAAAACAATACTCAACTTTACCTTAGTACCAAGTCCTCGTTAGAAAGACTTCCAAATATGATAGGTGAATTGGACACCACAATCCGATATAATGGACAATGGAACCCCATGCAACCTTACCAACTCTTAGATGTACAAGTGAGCATAGTCCTCAACACTGAATGCCATTTTAAACCATAGGAAGTGAGCAGACTTTGACATATATCCACTATCACCCAAATAGAGTCACAGTTCTTCTTAGTCTTTGGCAATGCCACTACAAAGTCCATTTTGACTTTTTCCCATTTCCAAGTAGGAATGTCAATGTCTTGTGCTAAGACTCCTGGCCTTTGATGTTTAACCTTGACTTATAAACAATTGGCACACTTAGATATGAATTAGGAAATGCCCCTCTTTGTAGATGTCATGGTTAATAGAGTAGGAAGAGTTGTGAGATTCTTGCAATATCACCTTCTTTGACTCACTATCATTTGGCACACACAACCTCCCTTGATATTGAAGTACACCATATCCCCTTTGTGAGAAAACTTCTATATTTCCTTCTTTCACTAAGGCTTTCAATTCCACTAATACGGGATCAAGATATTGCTTAGACTTAACCTCCTCAATCAAGAAAGACTCGGACCCATGAAGCACCATCACATCATCACTTCTGGGTTTGTTCAACTTTAGCTCCAACCTATCCAACCTATGGACTTCTTTAGCGAACTCCTATTTCTTTTCATCTCCTAAGTGAGACATACTATCCATGGAGACTCTACTAAGGGTATTGGCTACCACATTAGATTTCCTGGTGATACTTCACACTCATGTCATAATCTTTGAGAAGTTTTAACCACCTTTATTGCCTCAAGTAGAGATCTTTTTGGGTGAAAACATGTTGAAGGATCTTATGGTCGGTGAAGACATCTATATGAACCCCATATACAAGTAATGTCACTAAATATTTAAAGCAAACACTATTACCGCAAGCTCAAGATCATGAGTCAGGTAGTTCTTCTTATGCAATTGACTTGAGGCATAAGCAATCACCTTACCATGTTTCATTAGCACGTACCCTAACCTAATTCTTGATGCATCACAATAAATAACGAACCCATCATTTCCTTCTGGTAATGTCAAGATTGGAACCGATGTTAGTCGATCCTTCAAAGTTTGGAAGCTCTTCTCGCACTCATTAGTCTACAAAAAATTTCCTTATTTTGAGTCAACTTGGTTAGTGGGGACGAGATGGAAGAGAAACCTTTCACAAATCTTCTATAGTACCCTTCTAGGCCCAAAAAACTCCTTATATCTATAAGAGTCAATGGACTTGGCTAATTTCTCACCGCTTCCATATTCTTAAGATCAACCTTGATACCATCACGTGATACCACATGCCCAAGGAAGGAAACCTCACTTATAAAAAACTCACAATTATCAAACTTTGCAAAAATTCTTTACTTTCTTAGGGTTTGAAATACCATTCTTAAGTGTCCCATATGATATTTCTCACTTTGGGAGTAAATTAGGATGTCATCTATGAATGCCACTACAAATATGTCAAAGTAGGGATTGAACACCCTATTCATAAGGTCCATGAATATAGTCGGTACATTGGTGAGACCAAAAGACATCATTACAAATTTGAAGTGACCATACCTAGTTTGAAATGCCGTCTTAGGAATGCCACTTTCCCTCACCCTTAATTGGAGATACCCAGATCTCATGTCAACCTTGGAGAAGTGTGTATCCCCTTGCAATTGATCAAACAAGCTATCTACCCTCGGGAGTGGGTATTTGTTCTTGATAGTGACCTTGTTGAGTTGTCCGTAGTCTATGCACATACGGGGTGACCTATCTTTTTTCCTTACAAATAAAATTGGAGCACCCCATGGAGACCTACTAGGCCTAATGAAATCCTTCTCCAGCAAATTCTTCAATTCCTTCAACTCCGTGGGAGACATTTTATATGGAGGAATTGAAATAGGTTTAGTAATGGGCAGGAGGTCTATGCCAAAGTCTATTTCCCTTTCGTGAGGAACACTCAATAACTAATCTGAAAAGACATCAGGGAACTCATTAATAATGAGGACCGACTCAAGGGAAGGAACTTTGAAAGCGATATCTTTGACCCTTACTAAATGATATATATATACCTTTTATAGATCATTTTTGGGCTTTTAAGAAGGAAACAACTAACCTTTACATGAAGAGTTACTACCCTCTTACTTAAGAATAGGCTCATTTGGGAGTTGAAACTTGACTAGACGAGTTCTACAATCAATGAAGGCATAGGAGGCATGCAACCAATCTATCCCAAGTATTACATCAAAATTAACCATTGAAAGCTCTACTAGATCACAAGGGATAACTTTATGCAAAATAGAAATAGGAAAATTTCTATACTCTTCGGGAAACAATGGACTCTCCTATGGGGGTACCTAGTTCATAGGGATTATGAAGGACTTTAGGACATGCATGAAATCTATTAGCAAGAAAAGGAGACACAAATGACAAATTAACTCCTGATCTAACAATGCATATGCATCAAAATTGAGAACTTTCAACATATTGGTGACAATATCTGGAGCCTCTTTAACTTCTTGATAACTATGGAGAGCATAAAATTGATGATCCTTAAGGAAACTTTGACTTGCCCACCATGTCCTTGGGGCCTTGAACCACAACTCCCTCAATCCTTTCCATGATGTCTAGGCTTCCCGCACTTGAAACATGCATTCAATCTGGCGAAGCACTCTCCCTTGTGGAAACTTCCGCACTTGGGAAAATTTAGGCTTTCTGGCTTAGGAGTTACCCCTTTGTCTTTAGTGGACCGGGGAAAAGGAGTGTTTTTAGACCCTTGACCACCTTGCGTTTTGCCAATTTGAAACTTGTGACCTCCACTCCTTTGGTGGGAATATCCCCCACTATTGACTTGAGCCCTCTTGGACTCCCTTGCTATTTCTATTATCTTCTCCTTCTCTATTTGCTCCGCATAGGTCATCAATTGGGAGATACTTATCTCCTTCACTAGCATAGCTATCTTGCACTCTTTGGAAACCAAATCCAATATTTCAGAGATGAATTTGATCATATGGGCCCTCGGATCCGCAACCATGAAAGGAGCATACTTGGAGAGCTTAGTGAACTTGAGGGCATACTCCCTCACACTCAAGTTCCCTTGCTTGAGGTTGATAAATTATTGAACTATGGCCTTCCTTAATTCTATCGGGAAGAACCGATCTACAAAGGCGCACCTGCACTCTTACCATCTAATTACGCCTACTTCTTGGCCTCTATTAATAGCCCATTGCTCGTACCATATTTTGGCTACCCCTTGAGTTGGTTGCCCACCAACTTGGATTTTTCCTCTGATAGAACACCCATAATGATAAATTTTCAGTAGGCTTCATCAATTAAAGAAATAGGATCCTACTTCTTCTTGGAACCATGAAACTCCGGAGGGCTCATTCTCATAAAGTCTCTAACTCGAGTCCCTGGAGTAGGAACTTAGGGAGGAATAACAATCTTCTTATTAACTTTATTGGCCAATGCTTCAGCCATTATAGTGAACGCGACTCGAAACTGAGCGTATCATCTTATTGAAGTGGAGGGGCTTTATGGTTGAGAGTGCCTTTTCAGTGTGGAGCTCTTCCTGGCGGATGATCTAGAAATAAGCAAAGATATCATCTTTAGTTATAGAAAAACCTTAGATGTGTCATGACCCAGATAGGGGCCTAGATGTGACATGGGAAAGGAGAACCCGAGAATCCTCGATCAAGCCACCATAGCATCATCACACACATCATCAGTTTGGAAGTGCGAAAGCTAAACACATAACACATAAGCTCTAAGGGAATTGGGACTTTGGATTCAAGCTATGGGGATATTGCCACGAATGGGATAAACATGAATTCACGTAACACATAGCAATTATCTCTAAGGGGACGGGTAAGGGAGATTCAAGCTATGGGGGCACACCAGGATTATGGGATGTTCCACATAAGCACATAGTCAATCACAATTCCCAACATTTAAGTCATAAACATAATCCATAACAATTCTCATAATCAAGGCTAATAAGCATAACGTTACATAACCATAATGTTTAACATAACAAGTCAATGTACAAGAGTCTAGATGTTTCCAACAAGCCTCTATATAGATAAAGCGGGGCCTCGACATAGTTTGAAGCTCACCCTCAATACATAAGTAAAAGAAAATAACATAATAACTAAGTAGATAGAAAGTGGCTATTACCCTTTAACAAAAGGGCTCACAACTAGCAAGGTCTTCAACAATGATCAAGCATCATCCGGTAGAATGTGGAAGTCGTCTCCGATCCCTACATGGTTAGAACATGTAGACAAGGAATATGTGTTAGCACAATTAAGTACTAAGTATGCGGGCATGAAAATGGATATGCACATGAGCCTATACAACCTACATGTTAAGGGCACATATATAGAGGTGAATATAAGAAAGGACTATATACAATATGCCATGAAATAATGATGCATGAGATGCCACTATACTTAATATAGAGGGGATGGAATCATAACTGACATCACAATCCATGAGAGCTAGTACATGAACTCCTGATATAAGGCCCCCGCATCGAGATTAGGGTGTCTACTTGCCAAGGGTAGAACATATCAAACCTTATGGGTCTCCCATTTTGGTGTGATGGCCACCTTCCTTACGGGTCTCCCATTTCGGAAGGATTTACATAACATGACATATCATACCTATGGAGCCACATAGTTTGATGGAAAGGAATATGGACCCTGTGAAGATAGCCCACCCCGACTCCAATCCCTCGGTGTTAAATCCACATCCCACAAGAATACATATCCATATACATGCTTTTAAAACGAAACTTGACACTTAGACTTCAAAATATGCATACTTGGGCTTGGGACCCAAACATACTTGCAAATACTATTATGCATACTTAACAAGAGTTAAACATAGTTATAGTCATGCTCATGGGCTAAAAAGACAAACAACTTTCATGTCATATCTTATGCATAAGAGTAGCTCCATACATATCATGTTTGTCAAATCATAGTGGTATAAACACCTATGTTGCTCAAAGATCCATAACATAGACTTAGTGTGATCAACTTAGCCTTAACCCATACTTGTTCAAAATCATAGTCATAAACCTTTTTGGGACTTAGCCCACATCAAAATTTTCATCATAAAACCATGAATCATACATGCAATGCCATGAAGAATAATATGAATAGGATGGATAATGGAATTAAAACATTTACATTCAATTCAAGAGTAGTTCATGAGAAATTCAAGTCAAATCTACCATTAAAACATCATTGAAGTAATACCCATGGATAATTTAAAGGTATAAGGGACATACATACCTAATTATCATCAACACCATTAAACCTTTATGAAATTCAAGTTTAAATCAACCTTAAAACACCTAATTTATACAACACATAATCCCAATCAACTAATTACTTCATAATTTAAAGAACCCAACCTTAATTGAAAACTTAAAAATCAAATTTAAAGAGAAAGATTCTTGGGTCTTCAAGGATGAAAGGAAATCCTTGAATCAAAACTCACATACCTTACAATAACCAAAGGAATTGAAGAATCAAGCACGCAAAGGTTGTCTTTCCTAAATTTCTTCAAGCTTTCAACAATGGAGGTCAAGAGGATTTGGGATTTTTCAAAGAGTAATGAGGATCCTTAGAATGGATGAAAAGGGGTTAGAGTTAGGTTAAGGGGGTTTAGGGGACCTTAGAATGCCTAATGGGGGCCTAGGGATTAATTAAATTATGAAAATACCATTATTGAAACGGACAATTAACTGTCACACAGTTCTACATGGTTGAGCTACAGTGACTGTCTACCAGTACACTGGTCGTACAACTACCTGTGTACCATGCCTTAGTTTCTGCTCGGCTCAAACTCTCGGGGGACTTTATGGATCACTTCACGAAGGGGGGTCACGGGCCTTGTGGCTTCACACGGACCATGTACTGGTCCTTGGAGCCACACTTGGCCCAAAAACCAACCCCACAGCTTAGCCAAGCCACTGCCTCACTTGACGACCACCCACACAGACCGTTTTAGGTCTCATGGACCGTGGGGTGGTCCGTGAGACTTCACTTGGTTTATGGGGTGGTTCCTGACCATACTGAGCTCACTGGACCATGGAACGGACCCCCACACAGACCGTGGACCCTCACACGGTCCGTGGTCCTCTCTTTGGGCCATTTTCAGAGCCTATTTCCAATATCTTCCGAATTAAGGGCAATCTCACTACGAACTCCGAATTGAGTGAAACCAATTGCGTTACAAATATAAATCAAAGAACTTCAATTTGACATGTGGGATCCCACACGGTTCAACTCGCATCAAAAGTTGTGTTTCCTCAAAGCTCACTGTCCAAACGACCTCTTTAAGCCACCGAAAGGTCCGTTTTGCATTCGGCCACTTAAACTCAACCCGTGGCTACCACAATTCAACCACGACTAGTATAACATCATACAAGACCCACCAAAAGGAGTTTTTGAAAATTTTTGGGACGTTACAAGACAACTCTAAAGGCATGACATGAATAAGAAATAAGGAAAACGTTCCTTATCCATCTCATTACCTCTCACTCAAGAATAGTGGCGCGCTTCATAACCTTGAATGAGAGTCTACTCGACGTGGTATGCATGGACATCTGAGGAATATTTTAAAACCTTATGCTCTGCTACCATATTTGTAATAACCCGACCTATGGCCTAGTCCTCACACGACGAATGAAATACTCGAAGGCACTCACCTAAGCCATCTTTAATATCTCAAGTATTCATACGCATAAAACTAAAATATTGGCGGAAATAATAAGGGAAAAGGGTCTATAGACAACATATGATAATGAAGCAACATTTAAAAATAAAACATACATATTTGTCCATAAAAGCATTTCGACTAAACCATGGAAGGACGAAACCGGTATTAGTCAATTTCTATCAAATAGAAAAGACTCCACACATGAACAACATAGAATGTAAAAGCCCCAAAAGGCCAGCATATACATCAATGTCTAAAATACAAAGCAAGAATGAAAATGGTAGAGACCCAAACTAAGGGATCACCACAAAAGTACTAGTCTCGAACGCCTAAAAATTAGCCACGAGCTAGTGAAAGAGCACCTGTCTGTACATGGTTAAATCATGCAGGCAAAATATGTGTTAGTACTTTTGAAATATACTAAGTATGTGAGATGCAAATGCACAAGGAATGTCATATCAAGATGAGTAAAAGTCATGCACATTAAGAAACACATATGATGGAACCCGATCATAGAATCATAAACTGGTGCAAGTGGACCATAACCGACATATAAGACCATGTGAGATACAGCATGAAATCCAACATAACTCCCTACGTTGGCACGGGGAGACCACTTGTTGGGTGGAACTCTATCACTTCACACGTATCTTTATATAACATAAATGGCCTATGTGGATCTACTAGCCTAGCCTACATGGGCTCCTATGGTGGCACATAGTTAAGGAGACAAATGGTTGCTACTATGGTTTCCTTACCAAACCCTACTTCAATATCGCATTCGGTGCTACGTTATCCCATGGAATCTTTAAAATGTAAGCTTAGTCAATTTATGACACTTAGAATTACCAAGTGATTATTGTCCTTTTATCTTTGGAACTTTCATAAACATCTTTAGGGATTTTGTCAAAATGCTTATATTATTAACAAATCATAACTTCAAAACCGCTATTTAGTGCCTTAATATTTATCATCAATCATGCAAAACTCGACTTGAAAGTAGGTGGGCTAAGCCTTTAAGTTGAAACATTCATAAATCATGAAATCATGCATAATAATGGGAAAATATATGCTTATCCAAAACATGATAAAACATCCCACACTTAATTACTTAAACCCATATCATTGGGGTCATCACCATTAACTTGAAATTCATGAAAACATGTAATATAACATCATGTGATAACATTGAGAACATGTAGTATCTTAAAATATCATGAAATCATCGTTATAGTGTGAACTTAAAGAAAAGGTAAAAGACATTATGTAGGGATTTGTAGGTTAAAGTAGACCCATAAATCAAACTCACATAATTTGGTAAGCTTTAGGAAGAAGGAATTTGTTGTTTGTGAAAGAACACCTTGAAACCCTAGCCTCCTTAGCTTGTTCTTCTTCTCTAGAAATGTTTCTTTGCCTTAGAAAATTTGAGAATGGGAGAATGAGAGAAAGGATGAGGGTCCTAGGGATTTAAGGTCTATTTAGGCCTAAAATACCATCCAAAATGACATAGCTTAGGATTAGAATTGGCAGAAATTACAAAATTGCCCTTTATTAAAATTATCGGATCCCATTCACGAGACCCCGATCATGGGCCATGGTTTGAACCACAGACCGTAGTCCTGGTTATACTGTTCTCTTTTTCCACTTTTTAGAAATTGTTAACTGAACCCAAACCATGAAACACCTACTTATAGGTCATCCTTTGACTTATGAGACGTGGTGGGACTCAAAGAGTCCTACCACACTTAGCAAAATTTCAACTTCTCTGGGCCCTTTTCTACGAAGGCAAATTACAAGGTGTGGAATGGTCTAAGGAATGTCCTTTTAATCATAGACCCCCTTTCAGAAACTTCAAATTTCCTTCATATTTGGTGTCCTCACTTACGACCCTTCCTATGAGTCGTGCACTGATTTACTGGCCATTAATGTCTTCGTGGGTTGTCCCACACTTAGAAACCTTTTCCCTTTGATAAAGTTCATATTCACGTGAAAGACCTACGACTCATGGTTCTATCCATGGACCATGAACTGGACCTCATAAATTCACCTTTTTCACTTTTCAATCCACTTTTCTGCTATCCTAAGCTTCTAAATTGAGGGTCGCTGCAATAAGACTTATTAAGTTCACGGAAACCAGAACAAAAGAGAGGAAATTATTCATATTCAACTAAAATTTCTAAAGAGCTCATAAATCAAATAATTAAACCTAGGTCTTAAAAAATTCAAGAATAATAATATTTCCCATAGCTCTAAGCCACAAATAAACTCAATTAATCGTATGCCCACATCACATCATTCATCAATTTCTTAAGAACATAGGTTGGACAAATATAAAATAAGAACTAAGGGATAAAAACATACTTGTGATGTTATACAGTAGAGAAGAGTGAAACAAGCATTAATATTTAAGCCAATTGATGCAAACACCATTATGACAAGGTTTTAGGAGCTAGGAATAACTAGGTATGACGAAATGGAAAGTAAAATAAAAAAGAATGAACAAGAGGCTTTTTGAAAAAAGTAAGGTGGTTGGGCGAGGTGAGTCGGCGATGCTCGACTAACCTCGCCAAACATATTCAGTGATGCACTAAATGTGTATGAGACCGTCAAACTTACCAGTGAGTCGAAGCATTTTTTTAGATCCAAACAACAGGCTAAGCAACCATCACCAAACATATTCAGTGATGTGCCAAATGTGTACAAGCCCGCAAAATATACTAGTAAATCCATATGCCATGTCTACTTCAAAAGGCGATCAAAGGTGGGATCGTCGAATATACTCAGCGATGCGTCGGGTGTACACCATCTTGCCAACCTTTGACATTTTTTGATTACTTTTTGTTTTCATATAAAATCAGCACACATTATTGAAAAGGAACTGATACCTTGAGTTTCCTCCCAAGTAGTGCCTTTAAACATCATGGCATGACGTAGCTCATTACAATCAAGGCTTATCTATATATAAAACCTTCACCACCTGAACACTTTGTGGTTTACCAAAATACATCTTCAAATGTTGATCATTACCCTTGAAATTCCAACCTTTTCATTCTAAACTTCCACAACTCCCTCGCTGAAGACTTGACTAGCCCTGGATGGCCCGGATCGTCTAGATTTTAGTTTACCCTGGAATAATCTCAAACATGCATTTTATAATAAAACTAGATCTCCAACTTTGAAATCTATTTGAAAAATCTTCAGGTTGTGCCATTTTTTCATTTTTTTCCTTGAACAAGGCCAAACGCTTATAATCTCTAAGTCTAATATCATCCAAAGTGAAGTATTCCCAAGCATGCATTGATATCATCATCCTTATCAAAGTTTAACCTTTTCAATACCCATAAGGCCCGATGTTCAAGCTTCACCGTAGATGACAAGCCTTCCCAAGCACAAGTTGGTATGGGGATATTCCAATAGGGGTCTTATATGTAGTATAGTAGCCCACAGTGCATCATCATATTTTCCTGACCAATCAATCCTATTATTATTCAACATCTTTGCAATTGATCTCCCTATTCTATACCTGCACTTGACCATTTGTTTGAGGGTGATATGGTGTTGCCACTCAATTCTTCACTCCATACTTGCTAAGTAAATACCAAACATCCTATTGCATAAATTTGACCCACCATAAATGATGAGGTATTCCAAATTGGGTCAATATATTCTTCTTCAAAAAATTCATAACACACTTACCATCATTTGTAGGTAATTCCACTACTTCAACCAACTTAGACACATAATCAACCGTTACCAAAGTGTAGAGCTTCCCATATGAACTCACAAATAGTCTTATGAAATCAATATCCTGCATAATAAAAAATTCAACTTCAAGAATAGAAGTGCGAGGAAATTCATGCTTCCAATAAATATTACCTTGAAGTTGACATTGAGGGCATTCCTTGAGTGAGGCATGAGAATCATGATGTAGACAAGGAAAAAAATAATTACTTTGCAACACCTTTGTCGCTATACCAATACCTCCATAATGATTGCCTATAGGAGATGCCTGACATTCATCCAAAATTTCCTTCATCAATGACTTCGGGACACCTCCTTATGAGATTATCCACATATTCCTAGAACAAATAAGGCTCATCCTAATAATATTGTTTCACATCAAATAAAAAATTTCTCCTTTGATTATAATTCAATGACTCTAGAATAACCCCCACACAAGATAGTTTGCAAAATTAGCATACCATGGTGTGTGACTATGTTACACTGCTATCAAGGATTTATTCAAAAAGTATTCATCAACACCATTCTCACCAACATCCACAACATTTTATTTAAGGTGGGAAAGATGGTCAACAACTTGGTTTTCACACCCCTTCTGGTATTTTACTTCAAAGTCAAACTCTTACAGAAATAATATCCATGCAATCAACCTCGGCTTAGTATCCATTTTGGCCATCAAATACCTAATAAAAGCATGGTATGCCAAAAATTTCTCAAATGCATATACAACTGGAAGGAGTTCTTGCTCAGTCACGTTTAGTTTTTTGGGTCGTGTTTAGTGATTTGATACATAATACACTGAATGGAACAACGTTTCCTTCCGTTTACACAAAATAGACCCAAGGCAACTCCCCTTGCATCACACATCACCTCAAAAGGCAAACTCAAATTGGGAGCCATAATAATAGAAGCTGGGACAAGTTTCTCTTTGAGATACTCAAATGGCTTTGTACAAGATTCATCAAAAACAAAAAGAGAATACTTATCAAGTAATTTGCACAAGAGGTGGGAAATTTAGGAAACATCCTTGATGAAACTCCGATAGAACCAGGCATGTCCATGTAAGCTTCTTACCCCTTTTACAGAAATAGGAAGAGGGAGTTTAACAGTTACCTCAATTTTTGCTTAATCCTCTAGCAACCTATCTCTCAAGATTTATGGCCAATCACAATACCTTCCATCACCATAAAGTAACACTTCTCCTAATTGAGAACCAAATTTGTCTCGACAAATATTTGGAGTACCCTTTCGAGATAAGTAAGGCATTCTTCAAATGAATCACCAACCATGGAAAGGTCATCCATGGAGTCCTCCACCACATTGGCAAAAATAGAGAGAATCACCTTTCGAAGGTTGTTGGTGTATTACATAAAATGAAAGGCATCCACTTGAAGACAAACATGCCATACCGATATATAAATATGGTCTTCTCTTGGTCTTTGAGGCCTATGGAGATTTTATTGTATCCCCAAATAACTATCCAAAGAGCAATACTAACCTCTACTAACAAGTTGATCTAATATTTGGTCCATGAATAACATAGGAAAATGATCTTTTTCTGTCCATGAGTTAAAACACTGATAATCCATACACACACACCATCTGGTCATCAATCTAGTTGACAAGTTAATTCTTCTCACTTTGCACTACCATGAGACCACCTTTCTTTAGTATATATTGCACAAGACTCACCCAGCTACTATCAAATATTGGATAGATAACATCAGATCCAACCACTTTATGATATCCTTTTTCACTACTTCTTGAATAAGAGGGTTTAACCTCCTTAAGTTTTTAATACTCGACGTGCAATCCTTGATCAAATTTATCTTGTGAGAAATACTCAGAGTTATCCTAATGATGTCTACTATGGTCTACCCAATTGACTTGATGAATCTTGACAAAAATCTAGTCAATGCCAATACTTGATGATCCAATAAGTTGGCTTCCACAATTATCAGAAGTGTTTCACCACTTCCAAAGAATGCATACTTCAAGTGAAAAGGAATAACCTTGAGCTCTAGTTTAAGTGGATCCTCAATGGACGGTTGGTTGTAGGAGTCTCCCTATTTTGCAGATTAATGTCTAGATTCTTAGGGTTCCTAGATATGGATTCACACCATTAGGAGCTGCTACAACTTTAGAATAATATTTAATTATTTACCATTATAATTAAGCAATATCGATGCAAGAGATTCAGTGAGACAAAGCTTTGTCAATAACATCAATATAAGAGAAAATTTGGCACTCCTTGGGTTATTTTATGGACTTGCACACATTAAACATTACCTCCTCATCATTCACCCTAAATTTGAGTTCCTTACATTCAACATCCACCAATGCTCTACCGATAGCCAAAAATGATATCCCCAAGATGATTAGTATCTCAATATCAAACTCATAGTCAAGTATAATAAAAGTCGCGGGAAAAAAACTTGTCAACTCTTACCAAAACATCATAGAGAACTCCCACCAACTTTTTGATTGAACTATCTTCCATGAGAAGTCGAATGGTTATTGGTGATGAAACTCCTAAGCCTAGTTGCTTGAAGATGGCAATGGGCATGAGGTTGATGCTTACCCCAAGGTCATATAGGGCTTTAGCAAATTGATACACACCAATAGTACACAAGATTGTGAATGCTCCTGGGTCTTCCTTCTTTATAATCAAGTTGTTCGACATGATAGCGCTACAATGATGCAACACCTCAATTTTTTCAAACGTCAAGTTCCACTTCTTCTTGATCAACTCTTTCATAAACTTAGCGTAGCCAAGAATTTCAAAAAGGGATTCCACCAATGGAATGTTGATTGATAAAGTGTTAAACATAGATAATAAATTTTGGAAATTAGGTTCATCATGTTTCTTCTTCAATCTTTGAGGAAAAGGTGGTCTCATTGTAACATGTAGAGGATTCACTTTAGGGGTAGAGTTTTTGAAAGACATGGTATTTATTGAAGACCCCTCCCCTGCTTTTAACTTATAATCACTCCTAGGATTGCCAAGAGTAAGATACTCTACATCTATCAAATCATCATCGACATTATTGGTTGCATCATCATCAACAAATATAGAGGCCTTCCATTTATTGTTAACATCCACCACATTTTTAGACCTCTCATTATCCACAACTTTACCACTACTAGCAGTGATAGACATGCATTTTGAAGGGCCATTCTTCGGGTTCACTATAGTATCACTTTGAAAACCTCTCTTTTGTCTTTGATTTAGGTGGTCTAAAATATCCCAAGTTGAGTCTCCAATTTCTTCATTGAAGTTGATTTAGAAGTCACTCTTTGGATCTAGGAGAAGAAATCAGGCTTCAATTCTTTGACCACCTTGTCAGTTCGTTTAACATTGTTGAGGATACGGGCAAGCATATCTTCGGTCTAAAAACTTTTCTAGTTCACAATAGGATTTTTTGGTTTGGAATGATTATGTTGTGGCACATATCTGTCATGATCATCTCCACGATCACGCCAAACCCCATTTCTATCTCTCCAATCCCTATCATGCTAATTCTTATCACAATTATTTGTCTAACCTTGATTCTTAACTTACCTTTGCAAGGTAGACCCAGAACCTCCCACTTGGTTTCTAACATATTCCACTTTTTCACTACACATCACTTCAAAATTAGCATTATCTGGATGAACACCCCCACTAGCACCAATAGTATTAACACCTTTTTGGCCACCACCCATGATATGGTTTGTCAACAATTTAAGTTGTGTCATGACTTTGGCCATGTTCTCATCCTATTCATGATCTTTCTCAATTTTCCATTTTGTTATGACCACAATGAGTGGAGTAAAAAAATTATCCCTCGTATACCAATCTCGATTGATCTTCATTATTTCATCAAGAAAAGCCAAGGTAGCAATAAAGGTCAGCCTCATAATACCACCATGACCAAGTTGATTGCCAATACCCTTATTCACAGTATAAAGACTCCAGTAAAAATATTGTAACAACAAATGGTCTCCCAACCCATGGTTAGGACATTGAAGTAATAACTTTTGAAACCGCAAAAAAGTTTCATGAAACGGCTCTCCCTTTATGCGCTTGAAATTTTTGATGCTATCACAAAGATCTAACATCGTAGATCGAGGGAAAAAACTCTCAAATAAAGCTTTGGTCAACTTGTCCCAAGAGCTTATTAAGTCTCTTGGTAGCTTAACTACCTTGTTGCCTCTCCCACTAGAGAAAATAGGAATAACCTTAGCCTTATGGATTCTTGTGAGATATTCTTGAATGTAAATGATCCACATGCATCCAAGAAATGGTGAATATAACCACGAGGATACTTGTGAGTGATTCCACCAAAGAATCCCTTAAGCTGTAGAAATTGAAGCATGGTACATATGATATGAAATGTTGCATTGCCCACAATAGGAAGTAATCAGATAGCATTGGTACTCCCTAATAGATCCTTATTGATGTTGTTCATGTTACCAACATTCTCACCTACCACACTTCCTTGTACACTCATATATTCACCTATGATTGGAAAACAAAAAACAAAAGACAAGAAAGTAAGTAAATTTAACTATAAAAATTTATTTCAAGAAAATACTTCTAAACTAGAATCAATATGTCATTCTCTGGCAATAGTGCCACTTTGATAATGCTCAAATGTACTCCAAAATTGTTAAGAAATTCAGCAGTCATTAGCAATAATTTAGAAGTGACACCCAACAAATAGTACATTGTGCACTTGCAAGTTTGTAATTTGTTGGTGCATGTCAGCTTGCTTTGTAGAAATTGTCTAGCCAATGAAATTGCCCCAAATGGTGATAATGTTGCCAGTGGAATTGCTCCAAATGGTGATAATGTTGTGTATAAATACCCAACCTTTCTTAAAGTGAAATTCTGGAGAGTTTTTACACACAATGAGTGTGTATTCTCGATGAGACTCTAAAGTAATACACTTAGAAAAATTAGAGTTGTATTTTACTTTGTGTACTTCATTGTGCTGAAATGGTGCTTACTTCTTGTGAATCGATTCCTAATCTATAAAAGGATCCAATATTTTAAGCAAGCTTTTTTATCTTCGTTGCTAAAGTTAGCTATGGCGAATGTTGAAGTCTAAGTTGGCTAGAGTTAGTCAATTTAGTAGGTAGTAGAGTAACTACTTAGTTGGATCATACCTGTGGTAGAGTTATCACAGTGAGGGAAAAGAGATATATAGTTAGGAGGTTTCAATGTAAAATAGCTTGTCCCATTTTTCTTTACTGCCTTAGCTATTTCTATTTACTGCTATTCTGACGAGGGACCTGGTCTTCTGAACTCAATGAAAGCCTAAGTTTCAATCAATTGGTATCAGAGCATGGACTCTCTAAAAATATAAACACCAAGAGAAGATATTAAAGAAAAATGGCAGAAGAGGGTCAATCGTCTACTAGACCTCCTCATTTTATTGTACAATTTTATAGTTGGTGGAAGACTTGTATCCATGATTTTAATGGGCAATTTTATAGTTGGTACTCGTATAAATGATTTTCTCATGGATGAAGATAGTGAGATATGGGTATTGTGCTTGATGGTTCTTATATTCCTACCTTGGAGGTGAAAGATAGTGACATCACTTGCGCAATTCCTAGACATTAGTAAAATAAAGTAGATCGAAAGAAGATTTAGAAGAACTACAAGGCAAAGAAGTAGTTGTTATTGGGTATTATGGCTGAGGAGTACAATCAGATCTTTTCTTATGAGTCAACAAAAGAGATGGGATTGTTTGCGCACAACTCATAAAGGTATTGAGCAAGTGAAAGATTCCATAATTGATATTCTCACAACTCAGTATGCAAACTTTACCATGAAGGAAGGTGAGTCTATTCATAATATGTATACCAGATTCTCATCCTTATTAATGAGCTTAGGTGTTTGGGTGAGCCCATTCACCCCAGCAAGCAAGTGAGGAAGATTCTCAAAATGCTTCCTAAGTCTTGGGCCATCAAAGTTGATGTAATCAATGACACCAAGGATCTGAAGATATTGACAATGGATGCCTTGATTGGCAATCTTCAAATTCATAATTTGAATAGAGCAAATGATGCTGCAAAGAAAGACAAATCATTAGCTCTAAAGGTGGAACAAGGTGTTGAATTTGATGAAGATGAAAATTAGATGGCATACCTCACAAGAAGATTTCAAAAAATTGTGAGGAAGCATGGTGGTTTCAAAAATAAGGGAAATCCTAGCAGAGTTGCTATTGCAAATGATCTATCTCACAAGTGTGGAAATCCGGACATTTTATCAGAGACTTTCTAATGCACAAAGAAGAGAAAAAAGACTATGCAAAGCTTGGAGGCACCAAAGACAAGTTAAGGGACCTGGTCCCTGATAAGAAAAGTAGAAAGGATATAGAAGACTATGTTAGAAAGAAAGCTCTTAGTGTTTGGAAAAATATTTCAAGTGAGTTAGAAGAGTCTGAGCACACACACGATGCTTCCTTAATAACTATGAAGAAAGATGAGAAAATCTTCAATCAAATGTTTGCATTCATAGCAAACTATAACGATGGTGATGAATATGAGAAAGAGGTAACCCTGTCTGATTTTAAGAAAAAATTGCATATTTTGTCTATGAAGAAGCCAAGGAAGTTAGCTGATATTCTTATTGATCCAATAACTAAGTTAACTACTAAAAATGATGTGTTGAATAATCAATTAGATATTTTTCAAGATGAAAATGTTGCCCTATTTTCTTAGTTATCCGAAGTTGAAAAACATGTGTTACATATGAATTAAAGAATATGACTCTTTGTGAAAAGCTGAGTGAAGAGTCAAAGGGTTATCTGAAAGGGAAAGAAAAGGATAGTATCTTACAACTTGAGATTGAGTCTAGTCTTAATGAGGCTGAGACTAAGCATGCCATGGTACTAGAAAGAAATGTTCAGTTAGAGAGGGACCTGGTTTGAGTCAAAGAAGAATTGTCCAAATCTCTCAAATTGACTACTTCTTCTAAAATTTTAGATACTCTAACTCATCAGGGATCCAATAGTAAAAAGGATCTGGGGTCTTTTTAAGCAAAATTTGTCTCATATAACTCACAACAAAAATGTCAATGAATCTAATCTGTTGACAAAAATGTCAAGACTAACTGTCCTACATTGAAAGATTTTGAAGATTGTTAGACAGGATATTTTGAACAAAAGAGAAGAAGAGAGGGACCTAGTCCTAGGGTGAATTCTCAGACTAGCTCTAAGCTGAAGAAAATGGTGCTACCCCCTAGACAATAAAAGTGTTATTTACCACCTTATTTGCAAATTGGGAACTTAGGTTTAAATGGGTTCCTAAGACTAATAAGTGATCTCTTGTAGGTAAGTGAAGGAAGCAGCAACCAATGCTGGTACATGAATATGGTTGATCCCAGCATATGACTGGAGATGTTGAAAGCTTCCTTTCACTCAAAGCACTTTAAGGTGGAGGTATTTCTTTTGGAAATGACAAAAAGGGATACATTCTTTGTATTGACAGGATTGGAAAGTTACTGTATCACTCAATAGAAAATGTCTATTATGTGAATGTACTTAAATTTAGTTTTTTAGTGTATCCCAAATCTATGACAAAGGGAATGTAGTAAAATTTCACTCAAAAAGTTATGTTATCACCAATCTGGACTCGAAAGAAGTGGTTCTTATAGCAAAATATATGAAGAACATGTATGTGGTTGATCTGGAATTTATACAAGGAAATGATCTTATATGTCTTAGTGCTCAAAGTTAGAATGTAGAACTTTGGTACAAAAGACTTGGTCATGTTAGTTCTTAATTAGTAAAAAAAACTTTCTTCAAGGGACCTGACTTAGACTACCAAAAGAGAAGTTCGCAGAAAACAAAGTTAATGAGGCATATGTTAAGCAAACCAGATCCTCATTCAAGAAAAAGAAGCAGGTTAGTACTACTAGACCACTAGAGTTGATTCATATGGATTTATGCGGGCCAGTGAAGATTCAAAGCAGAGAAGGAAAGTAGTGTATCTTGGTGGTCGCGGATGATTATTCAAGGTTAACTTGGACTATGTTTTGGAGGTCTAAGGATGAAACCTATGATGGATTTGTGATATTTTCTAAGATGATACAAACAAAGTTATATTGTATGATAGTAATGATCAAGTCCGACGATGGAACTAAGTTTCAAAATACAAGGATGGATAACTTCTGTGCTAAAAATAGAATCAATCATGATTTCTTAGCTCCTAGAATTCATTAGTGGAATGGTGTGGTAGAGAGGAAGAACAGAATCCTGGTGGATATTGCTAAGACAATACTAATTAATTCTAGACTTCCAAAGAATTTTTAGGCTAAAGCTATCAATAGCGCATGCTATGTGACAAATAGATGCTTGATCAAGTTAATTCTCAACAAATCACCCTATGAGATGCTCAATAACAGGAAGCCTAAAGTAAGTTACTCGAGGACATTTAGTTGCAAATGCTTTGTTCTCAACATTGGCAAGGAAGACTTGGGAAAGTTTAATGTAGGAAGCGATGAAGGTGTTTTTATTGGTTATTGAAGTTCCAGCAAGGCTTATATAATCCTCAACAAAAGGACATAGTGTATTGAAGAAAATGTCCATGTGATTTTTTTGATGAGTCTGGTGAACTTGAAAAATTGTAAGATCCAGATGAGGTTGAGTTTGAAAAATTGTTGCAGTTCCACAAGGATGGTGTCTATGCTGATCAGAATGGATATGAAAACTTGGAGGAGACTTTCATTGATTTTGATATTACAGGTGATGCAGGTGTTCCTGACAGGGGACCTGGTTTTACCAGTTGTTGATAATGAACAAGGCATTACAGAACAACTTGAAAATTTTAATGATGGAGAAGCTGGTGCTGAAGATGAGAAAGAAAATTAGGTTTCTATGACATCCCTAAGAAGACTTTTATCTTCTCATTTCCTTGATAATGTTATCTAACCTTTGGATTCTTGAGTTCATACCAAATCCAAGATAAGGAACACCGTTGCATTGTTAGCTTTTGTCTTTTCAATTAAGCCTAAAAATATGAAGGAGACTCTAAAATATATTGATTAGATGAACTCTATGCAAGAAGAGTTGTACTAGTTTGAAAGAAGTAAAGTGTGGCACCTGATCCCTAAGCAATTCGATAGAAAAATTGTTGAAACTAGGTGGGCCTTTGAGAACAAGCTGGATGAACATGGTGTTATTTTTCGTAACATGTCAAGGCTAGTAGTTCAAGGCTACAACAAGGAAGATTGAATTGATTTTGATGAGACATTTGCTCCAATTACAAGAATAGAAGTCATCCGAATTCTCATTATATTTGCAGCATTCATGGATTTCAAACTCTATCAAATGGATGTCAACAGTGCTTTCTTGAATAGCTATCTAAAAGAGAAAGTGTTTGTCAAACAATCTCCTAGTTTTGAAGATCTTGATCACCCCAACCATGTGTTTAAATTGGACAAAGCTTTGTATGGGCTGAAACAGGTACCCAGAGTATGGTATGAAAGGTTATCTAAGTTCTTTTTGGAGAATGGTTTCAAAAAAGGCAAACTTTACAACACATTGTTTTTTAAGACAAGAGGAAAGGACTTTCTCATCATTTAAGTTTATGCTGATGATATTATCTTTGGTGCTACTTTAGTATCTATGTGTACAAACTTCTAAAAGCTAATGAGGAGTGAATGTAAAATGAGAATGTGGATGAATTGAGCTTCTTTTTGGATTTTTAGATTAAACAAACTCCTAAAGGAACCTCAATTAGTCAAGAAAAGTACATTAAAGAATTGCTAAAAAAGTTTAAAATAGAGGATACAAAGCTAGTAGAAACTCCAATAGCAACTAATTCAAAGCTAGATGTGGATGAAATTGGTCCCCTCAGTGAATGAAACTATGTACAGATAGATAATTAGATCACTGTTGTACTTGACTGCAAGTCGTCCTGATATTGTTTTCAATGTTAGAATGTGTGCTAGATTCCAATCAAAGCCCAAGGAGTTCCACTTGAACGGAGCCAAAAAAATCCTAAGGTACTTGAAGAAAACATAGGACATGGTCCTATACTATCCTATAGGTGATTCTTTTGAGTTGATTAGTTATGCTGATACAGATTATGCTAGATATCAAGTAGATAAAAATATTATTTTTGGAATATCTCACTTTCTTGGATCATACCTTGTGTCTTGGGGAACCAAGAAATAGAATTATGTAACTTTTTCAACTGTTAAAGCTGAATATGTAGTTGTTGCCTCTTGCAGTGCTCAATTGCTATGGATAACAAAGCAATTATAGGATTTTGGTATCATCACACATACTATTCCATTGTTTTGTGACAATACAAGTTCTTCGAATGTAGCAAAGAATCTGGTTCATCATAAGAGGACAAAGAACATTGATGTGAGTCATCACTTCCATAGAGACAATGTTGAAAAAGAAAATATATACATGCAATTTTGCAAAATTGAAGATCAAATTACAGATATCTTTACAAAGTGTTTGAGTAGAGATCAATTTAAGAAGAATTTATTGAATTTAGTTCATCAAAAGACGAAAAAGAACATTGATGTGAGATATTACTTTCTTAGAGACAATGTTGAAAAAGAAAATATCTGCCTGCAATTTTGCAAAACTGAAGATCAAATTGCAAATATCTTTACAAAGTCTTTGAGTAGAGATCAATTACAGAAGAAGAGATTGAAGATGGGAATGTTAAATCTAGAATGAGCTCTTGGTTTTTGGAATCAAATCAATATTCTTTTTTACTATGAAAAAAGGGCAGGTATCCTACAATACATGTTGTAACCAAAACAACTCTTATGCCTTTTGCAAGTATTCATGCATAGTGATGTGAAGAGAGAAAACAAAGTTTAGAAAACAACTCAAGCTAATCATTTGTAATTTCTCATATGGACTTGGCCTCTGATCAAAAGTTTAGTACTCCTTAAATTACTTTTAATCTGCTTTTGAGAATCATACATACTACGTGGTGTTAGTAATTCCTTCAACCCTTAAAAAACCTAATTGTTGCTCTTTCCTTTCCAAGAACTTTTTTTCCTTTTGTTTTCGTCCTAACTCTCTCTTTGCTGAAAGGAAAAGGTTCTAAAAACTCTATAAATCTCTCATTATTTTCAAAGGTCCTTCAAAACCGCAACTTCTGTATCTATGTTCCCTACTCCTCAGATGACACTTACAATGTATCATCCATCTAAATTAACTCATGGAATGTCGTATTATCTTGAAGAAATAGAAGCTTCAAAAGTTTCCTCTCCTAAAAACCTTTCTTCTCCAATAAAAATCCCTTTCATTCCATCAGAGAAGAAGGCCTTTGACTCGCAAGAAGAAGAGCCTTAAATCCTTTGTCCTAAAAAGAATCCTATTCCAGATCTAAATGTTATCCAAAATCTTTTCCCTCTTGAATAAGTGCAATCAACTTATCTTTATGAGAATAAAAATATGAGTTTTGTAGTTCATTTAGATCCCTTACCTGCTGCACTATCTGATATCAATTTTGAAAGAGACATTCTTAGTGAGAAGGGGGTTGATTCTAATATCCTTGCTGCAAGTGAGGAATTAGTGACTCATAGTTTAGCTGAGATGACAAGGGAGTCAATGAATCATCCAGTTTACAAAATCATTAACTCTCTAGGTATTCCTTTTATTTTTGATTCTGTGACTGATAAGTATGAAGAAGATAATCAACCTTTGGTTTGAAGGATAACAAAAGGAATGGTTCCTACTTCAAATAAAGGAAAAGAAAAAGTTTCTGAGGACGAATTGCTAAAGAAAAGAAGATCTTACCCCACTAGAGGAAATACTTAGAAATTAATGTGTAAAGTTATTAAGGCTAGTAAAACTTAAACCATTGGAAGGAGAAGGCTGAAAATAAGCAAGATAGTTGATGACCTAGTTCCTGAAGAGGAGATAATCAATATTATTAAAGGTGAAAGTGAAACTGAATCAGGTGATACTTTCAAGGCTGGGGAGAAGTGGAAGAAAAGGATACTGGAAACAAGTCATAGTAGTAAGAGAAAGAAACCACTAAGGAGAGTCAAGGCTAAAGAAAAAAGAGCAAAAGAGGATGTTTGTGAACAAAGAGATGTATAATGACCTAGTCCTATAAAAAGAAAAGACAAAGCTATTTCTATTTTAACTAGAGAAGAGAGGGTGTTTGTGCTAAAAACCCAGAGAGAGCTAAATAAGAGAGTATTTTATCTAGAAATTAGGTCTAAGACTAGTTTGTGTGACCAATCTGATGTTGTGGAATTACAAGGATGGACTCATTTGTTTCTTGAAAATGGTCCAACTCTACATGAGGATCATGTAAGAGATTTTTACTGTCATCTGGATTTTTTAACTGATGGGAGCTTGAAGACTCAAGTGGGAGAAAAAAAGTTGCACTTGGATGAATTATTGCTCAGTGAAATTTTAGGTGTTCATGTTGAAGGGATTTAATATATTAAAGGGAAAATATGTTCAAAAAGGTTTTTGAATGAGTGTGGCAAGCTGTCAAATCTGAACAGAGCATATATACCTAAGAAATTTTTAAAAAAGGTGTATCAAATCTTTTTTGAATTTATCAACAAAGTTATATTGCCAATAACTAAGTAGAGGAATATTGTTTCTAGGTTAGACCTATTCATGGTAGAGACACTTAGCAAGTTTGAAACTATTAACTTACCTGCCATCATGATTGATCATATGTGTAAACTATCACTACTAAAGAAGGAAAGCATGGTTGGGATATGGATTCTTGCTGACAAAAGTGTACACTTATTTTGGTCATCCTCTTGGTGTTGGTGTAAAGGGGTCTATGAAACAAAAGTTCACTCTATATACTCTCATTAAGTGTAAATTCATTGAAGGTAAGACTGGGAAAGTGAGTAAAGTATCTGAACTGCTGGTGAAGCATGAGCATCTGAAGAAGGAATTGGAAAAAGCAATTGCTCTCTTGGGTAAAAGAGATGCTAAAATTTCTATGTTGAAACCTAAATTGGTTTAGATAAATTCTGACGGACCTAGTTTTGAGGAAGTTCGTATGTTGAAAACTCAGATTGAGAGTCTGAACACTTAGGTTTTAGATTTTAAGGACAAGTTTCTCAATTATCATGTTGAATTAGCTTCCCATCTTTCTCAAGTCATCCAATCTCTTACCCCAAAGCCCCCCTCTTCCTAAGTCTTATTAAATCATCTATCTTTTCTCTTGTTATCTTTCTTTGTTCAGAGTAGTCTAGTATGTTTTCTTTCTCATAGTAGGATTATTATAATACTTGATTGTAGATCTTTTGCTTATTGAATGAGTAGGTTGTTTTGGTTTCCTCCTTTGTTCCTTTATTTACTTTTCTTTTGTATTAGTTATTTCCTACTTTTGTTTATGTTACACTTGTATTGTATTAATTTTGGATTAATTGTCTATTTTTTTTATGATGCCAAAAAAAGGGAAAAAGATAATGCTTTCATAACTAAACAAATGCACTAACTTATTGGTGATAGGGGGTAACTTATGTAGGTACCTAGTACTTGGTTGAATTGAATATAAGAGTTTATTGATAGGGGAAACATGTGATATGCTGAAGAATGTTGAACTTGTTGAAAATCATTAACTTGCTAAAAGTTATTGCTAGATAATGTTATGCGTTTTCCATCATCAAAAAGGGGGAAAATGATGTTATGATAATTTAATAAATAATGAGAACAGGTAACAAATGAGGGACCTTATCCCATCTGTGCTGAGAACCTAAAAGCGGCACTTGCATGTCAACCTGCTCTAAATAAATTATCTAGCCAATGAAATTGCTCCAATGGTGATGATGTTGGGTATATGTACCCAAATTTTATTGAAGAAAAATTCTTGAGAGGTTTTACACACATTGAGTGAGTGTTCTTTGTTAGGATCTCGAGTAGTACACTTTGCAAAATCAAAGTTGTGTGTACTTTACTGTGTTCAAATTATGCTTGCATCTTGTGAATCAATACCTAATCTATAAAGGGATCAAATATTTTAAGCAAGCTTTTTTATCTTCATTTCTAGAGTTAGCTATGGCGAGTGTTGAAGTCTAGGTTGGCTAAAGTTACAAGATTTAGTGGGTAGTAGTGTAGCTACTTAGTTGGCTCGTACATGTGGTAGAGTTATCATAGTGAGGGGGAAGAGATCTAGAGTTAGGTTCCTTGATTGCAAGAGGTCGTAATCCAAAGCTTTGCTCCCTTTAAGATTAATGGAGTTGGGTTGAAATCCTCTGATTACAAATTGTGGGTTTCTCCTCCCTTGTGCAAGGAGGTTTACACATAAAATAGCTTATCTTGTTTTTCTTTATTAACTTTACAGTTTTAGCTAATTTTGTTTACTACTTTTCTAATGAGGGACTTGGTCCCCTGCACTTTATGGAAGCCTATGTTTCTATCAAACTACACTGCACACCACCAAGCATAGGGATTATTAGCCACTCATGGAAAAAGGAGATGAGATTATACTTAATTGATCATTCATAGACTTCAATTCAAATTGAGAATAAAAGATAGAATTAATTACTTCCAAATTCTTCTTCCCTAATTGCAATAACATTAATTACAAAAATCCTTCTATATGAACAACTAGAAGCTTAGAGTAAAGTATTAAGAAGGTATGTAAAATATATCTACAAGTGTACTAAAAATTATCATCTAAAATGCTTAAGTATCATCCCAAGTGTGCCTCAAAATACCACTCAACAAGGTAAGTCAGGCATTGCTGACATGTTTAGTGATGCACTGACTTGTAAAATTCCTCACCGAGTTGAATTTCACTCAAGCCTTGTCTATAACTTTTAGCAATATAGATTGAGTCCATGGAATTCAATCATCAATGCACTGAATTTCCTCGACATCACCGAGTTGACATGCATAATCATATATCCTTCTTGCTAGGTTTTGTTACTTTCGGTGGACTCATATTAGCCCACCGAATACATTTGGTGATGCGCCAAATTCTCTCTTGATTGTCGACTTGTGCCAATCCCTTGGGGTCCAAATTTTGTAACATTAGGCGATGCTTGTGTGCATTTGATAATGCACCAAATTACAATGCGAAGCAATTTTTGCTCACTTTTTGTGCATTTTTGCCCCTTTTGCTTTTGTTTTTGCATCCAATCGCCCTTAACTTCTTCTTGGTCACGAAACTTATCATTTGACACCAAAACGTTAGTTTTCAACATAGAATAGTATATTGATGACAATATTATGCTCAATTTAGGCCCAAATAAGAGTTTGAATCTCGAACTCATCATTCAACAATAACAAGTAAAGAAAGATGTAATTGGTTTCCCCTCGAAGTATGAGGACTCACCAATAATCCTCAAGAAATAATTAAGAACTAGCCACATGGATGAGAAGAGGAATGATCATTCATCCCTACATTGTGACATAATGTAGACAAAGAGTATGCGTTAGTATATTCAAATGTACTAAATATGTAGGCAATACAAGTAAAGTAAAATATGAGGTGCAAAGGCCAAATAAAGATATGATAGGAGATTTAAAAGTGAAAATAAGCATGTCACTTGTCAATGCATAAGTGAATAATATATAAAGTCATACAAAGTATCATAAAGGACTGTAATGACCCTCTAGGTCATTTTTACTTGTTTAGATATTTTGTATCAGTTAAGGCTTGCTTGTAGTGACCCTGAGTTATTTGTGACTTGATGGCACTAATAGTTCGATTGTCTGGTCGCTCATTTAAAGATGGGCAATTTTTTGCAACGTTAGAGTAAATGGCCTTGGAATGGAATTCTGACAGTTCCATCAGCTTTGGAATGACCAAATTAAATTAAGAGCATGTTATATGTAAGTTATATAGATATTTGCAAATTTAGCCTCCAGAATGGGTCAATAGTTGACTTTAGTCAGCACCCTTAGTAAACATGTCCAAATGGAAACTCTGACAACACAGTTAACTCTACAACATTGAGTTTGGTCTTGAACAACTTTTCATTCAATTTTCGAAGCTTCTGGGTGTGTTTTGACCCTCTCGATAGATTTTAATATTAAAAAGTGGGACCCACATTGGAACAAAATGACTTTTGGTGGGAATTTCAAAAGGCGATCCACCATATGGCAGTGGCTAAAATATATATAAAAAAGAAAACCCTGGAAAATTTTCATAACGACTAGAAAATATGCCAAAACATTTGCACACAATGATTCTCTAATATTTTATTCAATTTCGGTGATTCAAAAGGCTAACTTGTGTATTTTTCTGAGAGAAACATCATGGAAGTGTTGTAAATTGATTTTGACACACTTTTAAGGTACAATTTGATGTTTTGCTATTGTATAATGATTAAGTTTTTTTGAAACTTTGACATGTGATTTCTTATCCATTTTAAGTAGGAGTTTAGTGAAATATTTCTCTATTCAGTGTGTTTTTGTGAGACGCACACTATGGTAATATCAAAATTAATTTATAGAGCTATGTGTTGGTACAAAAATATGATTTTTCTAATGTAATCTTTGTGATTTTTTAGAAAATTTAGAATGCGATAACTTAGTTGTTTTGAACTAGTTTTTAGTGATATTTTAGTCTAAATTGAAGAGTTTTTCGAGGCGCACCCAATGGTATTAATGAATTTTATTGAAATTGCTCGATTTGAAAAGAAATTGAGGTCAAACTGGCTGTCATAAATAGTTTTTATCAAAAAGAAATATTTTTTATTTGGGATGTTTTATATCATTTTAGACCCCAAATTGAGCCCGAATTTCAGGTACAGGCTAAGGGAAGTTTGACCCAAAAATGGACCTAAGCCTCTTTTCTATGATTTTAATGTCAAAATGATAGTATTGATGTTGTGATTCTATTTTGACTGTTTAACGGTATTTTTATATCACCAAGAGGAGTACAACCCCCATTGATTAGACAGGAGCATGCGTGATCAATATTTAAGTAGGATAGGTCTTTCTTTCTTGTTAGACTGAGTTAGAATATATAAATGTTGTCTGGGATGGCCTTGATATTTGTGGCACATTGAAGGCACATGTAACTAGACTATTGATTCCCTATTGTAATTTTGGTTGTCTGGGCTGATAGAGTGATTATTTGATCTACTGAGGATCCTTATGGGACTGATATACTAATTTTCTGCCATATACTGATTGGTTGTTGTACTTCTAATTAGCTGGGGTTGATAGAACTATTATTGACATGTTGAGCAAACCTGTGACTGTTATATTCATTGTCTACTGTAATTATACTTAAAGGCTATATTTGTTATGGTTGATCTGTTAAGGGACATAATTGCTAGAATTTGATCTGTTAAGGGACCTTTTAGATGTTGTAATTGTTGGATCTTAGCTTGTTGAGGCTGTATTTGTTAGGTTTAACCTATTGAGATTGGTTATGAGTTGTATATCATTATTTTATTGTAATTTTAGTTACTTGACTTTGGGGTTGTAGGTATTTGGTTGACATTGTGTTACCTTCCTTCCTTATGACACTTCACTTGTGATTGAGTGATGATATATGCTGAGAATTGTGACTAGAAATGTGGTATATACCTGTATAGATATGGATGTATAAGGATCCTACCTGTGATTAGTATATAAAGTATATGTTGTGAATTTGAATATCTAATGGTTGATAAGAATACTTGTAATTAGTATGTTGATTACCAATTACATTCCTAATTATCTGGGCTGACTAAGTATCTGTTATCATGTTGAAGCTACTTATGGTTGTTACACATGTTATCTGTTATACTATGGCGGTACTCTGACTGTTTACTGTACTTATGATTACTATTGTCGTTGGGCCTTAGTCTAGGTTTAGGCTAGTGATTCCCTAGACCCACACTTTCCAAGATTGATAGATAGCTATATTCATGTCCAGTGCGACTTGAGAGATGTAGATTCTCGTAGACTGGATTAACACACTTGGGTACGATAAAGTATAGTTTCAGTTAAATCCTATGGACCACCAATGAGAGCTCATGTCAGGATTGTATATATGTTCAAATACAAGACATAGCCTAATGCTTGCAGTCCAGGGTTTTGCCTTAATATTCCATATCTTGAGGTCCAATCTAAAGTATTACTTGAGCTTCCCACACCTTGATGTCCAATCCAGGGTATTGCTTGAGTTCGTCCCATCCTAATGTCTAGCGTAGGGTATTTCTTGAGTTTTCCACTCCCTGATATCCCATCTAGGATATTGCTTTAGTTTACCATGCTTTGTTGTCCAGTCTAGGGTATTGCCTGCGTTCACCACACCTTGATCTCAAGTCGAAGGTATTGCTTAAGTTCACCTCGCGCTAATTCCAGTCAAGGGTATTTCCTGAGTTTACCTAGCCTTGATGTCTAGCCCAGGAGATTGCTTGAGTTTACCATGCCCTGATGTCCAATCTAGTGTATTTCTTAAGTTCACCATGCCCTAATGTCTAGTACAGGGTATTGCCTGAGGTCCAGTCCAAGGCATGGTAACAGGTCCAGTCTAGACTAGGGTACTTCATGAGGCCACATCTGCGGTTCGAGGTTTAGGCTCTATGTTCCCCTTCTTCCCTCAGAATTAGGTTTTTGGTTCAGATATAGTTAAGTGGATGGATCTATTGATATATTCTTGGCTACTTAGGGCATGGGTGCACCCATTGGGCTTATGGAGGCCCAATAGGCGTATAGGGTTAGGTTAAATAGTACCTTACACTTACGTGCTTGCCTGCCCTACGTGGTTCTATTCAGTACTGCTCAGTTCTACTTTGTATCAGAATTGTGGCTATGTGATCAAGGTTAAAGTCCTTATCTGATCAGGGTTAAAGTCCCTATGTGATAAGGGTTAAAGTCCCAATATGCTCAGGGTTAAAGTCCCTATGTGATTAGGGTTAAAGTCCCTATTTTATTAGAGTTAAAGTCCCGATGTGATTATGGTTAAAGTCCTTATATGATAAGGTTTGAAGTCCCTATATGTTAGGTTGGATTCCTGAGGTTCCCAGCTGGATCAGGTTACTACACCGGTGGTACCAAGGTAGCCTATGAATCATTTAGTCGGGCATCTTCTAGTTATGCAACATTGTTAGACTAGTTACCAATATACCTATCTTACACCATTTTTGTGCATGGGTGTACCTACTGGGCTTATGGAGGCCCGATTGATGTATAAACTTAGTCGATACGGCCTTACACCTACTTATATTACTCTACTATTGTCTAGATTTGAGTTACATCTATTGGTAAAGATATGCATTACCTGATTCTGGAAAATTTGAGTTACTTTGCACCTACATCTATACATTACTTGGTTTTGATAGACAATTGTTACAGAATTACATTCTGGTTGATCCTAGCTTTCTTTACTACTTTACTTAGTTGGCCAATGATGCCTATTGGTTACCATATCCCTAGTACGCACCCCCTATATTTATGCATTTGTTTTGTAGTCTAGATCCTAGCACGGGCCAACAACAGTAATTCTCCATATGATAGCTATACTCAGAGAATAGGGGTAAGCATTGGACGTCTATGGATCCTTGCAGTTTTCTTCTATATTTGTGGTTGTGTTTTGCTATTGAAACTTACCCTGTATATTATTTTGGGCTTATATATGTATATAGAGTTGTATTATGATTAGTGTCTTGTATCTTGTCTATAGTAGTCTTGTCCAAGTGACTTCCAGGTCCTGGGTGGGGATATTTTGTTATTATTATATTTGTGGAGTCCTAGTATTAACTTGTACTTATGTTAGTTTGGTTAAACTATTTTCTTATGCTCGTTACTAGTTATTCCGAGATAGGGTTAGGCTTGCCTATTGTTGGTAAGGTAGGATCCATCATGACTTGTAAGGTCGAGTCATGACAGTTGGTATCATAGTCCTAGGTTCTTTGGTCTCACCTTTACAGAGCTACCATCTAGTAGAGTCCTGCAAATGGGTCCAGAGATGTCTGTGACTTACTTTTGGGAGGCTATGAGATGTACTAAAAATCTTCTCTTGATTGTATAATTTTGTTTAGTGGTGTTGTTGGTCTTTTGGAACCTCATTTAGCTCATTCTTTCATAGACATGCCTTGAAGAGGTCGACCTCGAAGTAGAGGAAGGGGTGGAGCACTAGCTCAAGACAAAGAGATAGCTCCAAAGCTGGTAAAAGAGCACTTGGATCCCTCTATTACCCCTCAGCTAGTCCAGTCTGATTTACCCAAGCTCCTAACCACGTCTATTATGACATCTGTAGTCCTGGAGGCCATTTCATAAGTACTCTCCTCCCTAGGGGGTGCACAGCTTGCACCAACCTTAGAGTCGGCTCCAGTGACACCACCAGTGCCCATACAACCTCCAACTCTCTCTCTGATTAAGTATGTGGCCTCTGTTGCCAAACCAGATATTGTAAAACACTTTAGGATTTATGAGGATCAGTGGGTGCTTGATTACTTTCTCAGATTGGGCCCTCTGAGGTTTTCAGGAGTGGTTGGAGAAGATGGCCATGAGTTCTTGACAATCTACAAAGAAAGATTGTAAATCTTGAGGTTATTAGAGTCCAGAGGCATAGATTTCATAACTTATCAGCTTGATGGGCCAACTAGAGAGTGGTGGCATGTGTATATGAGCACTAGGATAGTTGGGTCACCACTGATATCATGGACAAAGTTCTTAGAGGCATTTCTAGCCAGGTTAGTCATTAGGAGTCTTAAGGACAACCTCTGGGTTTAGTTCTCCAGATTAAGGTAGGGTCCGATGATCATGTCTAAGTATGAGGCCAGGTTTCACAAGCTCTCTAGATATGCCATGATGATATTACCTTTTGATGAGGACAGGATTAGTTATTTTGTCTGGGAACAGATGACACCGTTAAGGATTGAGACCCAATCATTGGTTACAGTTGATCATTCTTTTCTTGATATTGTTGACAATGCCTGCGTTATTGAGCAATTTCATCACAAGGCCCATATGGACAACCACAAGCAAGCTCGCTTGAGGGAAGCTACAACAAGTCCTAGTACGGGTCCAATGAGCATTATGACAGGTCACAATAGGGTTTCATGTTGAGTCAGTTTAGTCACCTTATTCATGCCTTACTTCAGACTCCAGAGGATGACCAATGGTCTTTGGGTACCTTTAATTAGCGTGGTCCCCTATGTCACTGGGCAAAGAGCAAGAGATTAGGCCGCAACAACTTTAGGGTAGGCAAGGTTATTTTACTCAGCTAATCACGGTTTCAGGACTTCAAAGGCAGGCACTAGTGGTCGTTATTATTCTAGCTAGTCCTCCCAGGGATGCTATGACTGTGGGGAGCATGATCATTGATCTAGATATTTCTCCAAATGGGGGATAGCGTATTGTGTTCCACAGGCAGCACGCTTTGCCCCAACACTAACATCTTTGGCTGGAGATAGAACCATGTATTAGGACCATAGAAAAGATCGAAAGAATTATAGAGATGATAGGTTGGCTACCCTAGAGGAGGAGTCTGTTAAGACTGCTTTCACGCGACAGAGAGGTTAGAGGCTGAGGGACCAGATGAAGATTTCACATGTATGGTTACTTTAGTCTAGCACCCCATTATGTATTTCGACTCTCGTATGAGACTTTTTTTCTTTTTTAGTGGTGGATCATAGTGGTACTAGGGTTGTATTTGCTATTGTGGCAGAGTAGTACTGTAATTAGTGCTTGATTTGCTTGCTATGATGACCTTCCATTTTCTCTTGCCTATTGTGCTTTATTTGGATATTTATGCCTTGTCACTGTTATTGTTAGCTGGAGTGAGATTGTTTCCAAGAGTAGGTGTGATGATAGGAGTTTTTCTATAGGAATGCCTAGTGAAGGTTATGGTTGATTTTCCCTATTAGTAGGGGTAAGCAATCCAGATGGCCAGGCTATTGGGTTTACTTGTGGTTTTGCATTGATTATCGAGTAGTTTTAGTGTGGATTTGATTCGCTTGAGTGATTCTGATAATTTTGGCTATTCTTGGTTTGATTAATTAGGAAATGATGCCAAAAAAAGAGTTAGAGAAATTCTTGGCAATTCTAAAGTAAGTTGAGTTTTGTTGCTAGGATAGAGTGTTATTTCAGTGCTTGTTCTATGTTGTACCAGTGGGTCTAGCAGACCATGCGAGCCCCACATACTTGCCTTGTTGTGCCTGACACTGCATTTGTCCTTGACTTTCGCTGATGAAAATGTTTGTAGTAGTTGATGTGTAATGACCCTCTAGGTCATTTTTGCTTGTTTGGGTATTCTTCATCGGTTGGGGCTTACTTGTAGTAACCTTGAGTCATTTGTAACTCGTTGGCGCTGATAATTTGGTCTCTTTGTCACACGTTTTAAAGATGTATGATTTTTTGTAATGCTGGCCAATTTAAAGTTGAAAATGAGTTTAGTAGTAAAGTTAGAGTAAATAACCTCAAAAAGAGTTCTAACAGTTTCATCAGCCCCTGAATGACAAAATTAGGCTAACATCATGTTTTGTTTTAGTTATACTGAGATATGCAAGTTTAGCCCCTACAATTGGTCAATAGTTGACTTTAGTCATTACATTGGTAAACATGTCCAGATAGGAGTTCTAGCAGCGCAATTAGCTCTGAAACATCGATTTGGTCTAGGACGATCTTTCATTTGATTCCTGAAGCTTTCGAATGCATTTCGACCCTCTTAGTAGATTTTAATATTGAGAAGTGGGACCCATATTGAAACAAAATGACCTCTGGTGGGAATTTCAACTGCATTGTTGAGTTTGAAATGCCATTTTTTATTAGATTTCATATATCAATTATATTTTTCTGACTCCAAACGAGGCCAGAGTATCAAAATTAAGTTTGAACGGTTATTGAAAATCAGAGACATCGTTATGACATGTCCTAGCAAGGAGCCGCAAAGTGGCAGCAACTAAACAAATATGTATATATCTTAAAACATTTCCCAGAACGACCAGAAAATATGCAAAAACTTTTGTACATGCTAATTCTCTCATGCTTTATCTGATTTCCGTGATTCAAAAAGCTAACTTATGTATTTATTTTGAGAGAAATATCCTGGAAGTGTCAGAATTGATTTTGGCATACCGTTTGAGGTAAAATTGAATGTTTTGCTTTTGTATAATGAATATGTTTATCGGAAACTTTGACATGCAATTTTTATCTGATTTAAGTCAGAGTTTTGTATAATCTTGGTCTATTTTGTATATTTTTGTGAGATGCATGCTATTATAATGTCAGAATTAATTTATAGAGCTCCATTTGGTGCAAAAATGTATTTTTTGCTGCTATTATGTTTGTAATTTTTTAGAAAATTCATAATGCTATAACTCAATCATTTTGAATAGAGTTTAGTGATATTTTAGTCTAAATTGAAGTATTTTTTTAGGCGCACATAGTGGTATTAGCGATTTTTTCTAAACTTTTTCAGTTTGAGAGAAAATTGAGGTCAAATTGGTTGTCATAACTGTTTTTAGCAAAAAGAAATGTTTTTCATTTTTAGGCTATTTTATATTTATTTAGACCTCGAATTGAGCCAGAATTTCAAGTACAAGCTCAGGGAAGTATGAAGAATATTATAGGGGCTTTGTTTCAAAATTTCACTGTGAGCCTACTTTTTAGCCTGAAAATTGACCTAAGCTTATTTTCTATGATTTTAATATAAAAGTGATTGTCTTGATGCTGTGACTCTATTTTTGACAATTTAACGATATTTTGAGATCGCTAATGTAACAACCCAAAAATATTTGAAATCTACTTATGGTTGGCATTCTATGATGTACTACAAGCCATGGTTGAGTTTTGATAGCCACGGGTTGAGTT
>JBCEWC010000861.1:0-48104 GCA_038996855.1 Solanum aculeatissimum | reverse complement strand
AGTCCAAGGATTTCAAAACAACAAGTCAAGCCTCATGGGCAAGATTTGACATTACCACATTACGTATTGATTTATGAGATGTTCTATAAATTTTGCCTTAAAGGTAAAACATAAACCAAAAATTTTACAAGTTATGCCCCATGAACAAGATTTAAAAAATAGAAATAAACAAAAGAAAAAAAAATAAGACAAAAAATAATTAAAAAAAGAAATATAAAAAACTACAAGTTAAGAAAAAAGAAAAAAAATAAAAATACATAGAAAGGGAAAAAAATAGAAGTTCAAAAAAAAGAAAAAGAAAAAAAAGACAAAGAAACAAATGTGAAAAATAATAAATAAAAGAAAAATAAAGAAAGAGAAAAATAGAAAATTGAGAGACAATTGAACATAGAGAGTTTTCTAAAAGATATTTAAGGTGTAGAGGGGTAAAAATGTCTTTGATTCAACTTAAAGTGAAAAAGGGAGCATTTTTGTAAGACCTCTCTTATGGAGTGCAAAAAATCAAGACCACTACATTTGATAGGCATTCTATGTAATTTTCTCAACATGTCTTTCAATACTTGAATAGTTCTTTTTAACTTTTCATCAGACCGTGGATGAAAGGAAGTACTAAAAGTGAATTATGTGCCCAACTCCTCATATAATTTCTCTCAAAATTTGAATGTAAACTAAGTACCATGGTCTGAGATGATAGAGAGGGATACCCCATGCAACCTCACTATCTCTTTCACATAAATTTTTGCCAACTATTGAGCATTAAAATCTATTCTAACCAAAATAAAATGGGCTGACTTTGTTAGACTGTCAACGATAATCCAAATAGAATCAAACTTCCTTAAGGTCTTGGGAAAAGCAATGACGAAATCTGTATATATCATGTCCTACTTTCATTTAGGAATGAACATTCTCTAAAGTAAGTTTGCTGGCCTTTGATATTCATATTTAACTTGTTGATAGTTTTGACATTTGACCACAAATTCAGCTGTCTTTCTTCATGTCAGGCCACCAATAGAGTTGTTTCAAATCTTGATATATCTTGATTACACCCGGATGAATAGAGTTTCGTGAACCATATGCCTCTGAAAATATTCTCTCAATTATGTCATCTATTTTGGAAACACAAATCCTTCCCCTAAGACGAAGTGTCCTATATGCATCAAAAGATTCATCGTATGCCTTACCAAACACAACCTTCTTTCTTATCTCATTCAAGTCCTCAACTTTAAACTGCTGGGTCTTAATCTCTTTAATTAGGTCTTAATTCAATACTAGCCAACATCCCACCTTTCTTTAAGATGCTTAACTTTATATACTCTTCAAAGCTTGAATATCTCTATCCAATGGTCACTTGGCCGCACTCAAATAGGCTAGGCTACCCATACTCATCAAATTTTTGCTCAATGCATTTGCCACCATATTAGCCTTTTCTGGGTGATATTGGATGGTGACATCATAATCCATAAAAAATTTCATCCATTGTCACTGTCTCAGATTTAGGTCTTTCTGAGTGAACACATGTTGCATGCTGCAATGGTCAGTAAACACTTCATACTTAACCCCATAAAGGTAATGCCGCCAAATCTTGAGAGCAAACACTACCATTGAGTCAGGTAGTTTCTCTCACGAATCTTTGACTACTGCAAACATAAGCTATGACATTTCTATCCTACATTAACACAATACCTAAACCCATACATGAGGCATCCCAATACTCAATAAAACTCTTACCTTCCACAGTTAATGAACAAATTGGGGCTATAGTAAAAAAGAGTCTTGAGCTATGGAAGATCTCCTCACACTTGTCAGTCCACTCAAATGAAACCTTTTTTGGGTCAACCTTCTCAAATTCATAACAATAGAACCAAAACTCTTCACAAATTGTTGATAATAGCTGGCAAGTCCAATAAGATTTCTCACCTTAGTGACTGAGTTAGGTTGAACCCAATTCATATATAACTATTTCAATCTTTTGGAGATCCATTTTCATCATTTTCCTTGAAATAACATGCGCCAAAAAGACAATATAAGACAATCAAAATTCATACTTGGAAATTTTGCATATATCTGATGCTTTCCCAGGACACCTAGAACCAACAAGGATGGTTAGCATACTCTTCCTTTCTCTTTGAACAAATCTACATGTCATTAATAAACATAGTAACAAATGAATCCAGGAATGGCCAAAACATCCCATTCATCAAACTCATAAAGGTTGGGGGAGCATTGATCAACCTAAAGGACATTATTAAAAAGTCATAATTTCTATATTGGGTTCTAAAAGCAATTTTAGGCACATCCTTAAGTTTAATTTTTAACTTATGGTAGCCAGAACTTAGGTTAATTACTTTTGAGAATATTGACGCACCTTGTAGCTGGTCAAATAGATCATCTATACAGGACAACAAGTGTTTATTTTGAATAATGATATTTTTTGAACTACTGATTATCTGTCCACATTTTCATACTACCATTTTTTTCTTAGTAAAAAAATAATCAAAACACCCTATAGTGAAGAACTAGGACAGATGAAAACCTTTATCAGGGAATTTATAGATTTGAATCTCAAACTCTTTTAACTTTGTTACAATAGAGAGGGATAAAGATAGAGCGAGTGATGAGCTCTAAATTGATGCAGAAATCTATATTTGTTTTCGTAGGAATGTAAGAAAAGTTCATAGGAATAACTTCCTTAAACTTAGATACTAAAGGAAAGAGATCAATAAAGGGAGATTTTGTCTTAACATCCTGAACATGAACCAAGTATGCTAGATAACCTTGCTCCACCATTCTCCTATCCTAGATATATGGTATGATTTTAGCTGACGCATGCTTGTACACTCCTTACCACTCTAATCTTTTCTTGTCCAAGATCTCTAGAGTTAAAGTTTTTGCATTACAATTAAGCACTGTATGATAGAGAGATAACCAAGTCATGCCTAATATCATATCGATCAATTATGTACAAAGTCACCATGTTAGCCCAAGTATGAAATCCCATAAACAAAATAAATTAAGCATGATAAACTTAGGTGATTATACAAACTCTACAATGGGGGTGGAAACATGAATGAAGATGTCAAGCACATTACAAATCGCATAAAAAGACCAAGATAAAATTTACCAACACATAAAAATAAGTAGATTCTAGGTCAAACAAAATAGTAGTTATCCAATTACAGATAAGAATAGTACCTATGATTACTGGATCAGACGCCTCAGCCTATGTCCTTCTTGGAAAAGCATAAACTTGGGCCCTATTATCCTAAGGGCAACTTTCTTGTTTGTTTGCACCACTCCTCTTCCTTTATTACCATTATCTCAATTGCTACAACCTCTCTAATTTTCTCCTTATCTACCTTGTGGATGTCTTCTTCTATTGTTACCTCCACTTGCATGCATTACCACTCTAGTTTGATACTGTCCGAGGTCGACCATAAGAGGGGTGGGAACACTTCCTCGTCACATATCCTGACTCACCATAATTAGAACAATTCAAATTAAGAGAGGGTCGAGTATCTGATATAAAAAACACTCCATAACTCTCCTAATTCAGTAATACCCTATTGTAAAGTCCCATCGAATAACCACTTATAGAAGCAGACATGACTAACCACACAAGTTGACTTACCCAAACCTCAGGAATAAGAACCTTAGAAGTTACCTATGCTCTTGGACTCTTAGCCAAAGCCTTGGTCTTCCTAACTTTTCTCACTCCCTCAATCTTCTTTACAAAATCAAACATCTCATTGAAACTCTTACCTTCAACATTCATATGAATAGACAAATTTTGCAACTCAAGGTTCAAACTTTTAACAAACAACTGGATCCTCTCCTCCTGGTAGTCACAAATTGCATAGTATATTTAGATAAAGTATGAAACTTAGCCTCATATGTAGTTACAATCATGCTACCCTACTCAAGTGCAATAAACACATTCTTCTTGGGATTACTCAATGTTCCGGGCAAATACTTCTTCAAAAATAATGCACGAAACTGAGCTCAAATAAGTGGTGGCACAATTGGTGATCGATACTCCAAAAGGCTCTACACCACTGCTTGTCCTTACCTTGAAGCTGAAAAGTTGAAGCCCATGTTGATGTAATACCTAATTTATGCAACTGCTCATAGTAATCTAGAATGAAATCATAATCATCCTCACTCTACGAACCTTGGAATACTGGAGGCTTCAGCTTCAAAAATTTAGTCAACATCTCATGCTCCATACCAGTTATCATTGTGCCCAGAAGAGGACAAAAGAATGCATCATTATCTAAAATCCTCCCTGTATTAAGGTTTATAGTTGCGACAGGGTGAGTGACTGTATCTTAAGCAACGAGCAACGTAGGAATGATTCCAAAACCAACCAATCCACTCAAAAAATCCAGTGTTTGTTGTGTAATTGTTGGGTCTAAGGGAGGAAGTTTTGTTATTCCAACTTATTTATCTCTCTCCACCTAAATTCCAGCTTATTTATCTCTCTCCACCTAAATGTTTTCTTCAACTTCAATCTCTACATTTTCCTCTATTTTAACTTGTTGGTGTGAGAGGAACCTTTCTTATGGGTACATTCTCAGCTTTAGGCTCACCTCAGGGGGTGCTACTCTTCCCCGTCCTCTACATCCCACTGTTGGATCCTCTGTACGCTCGTTGGTGCGAGCTACTCAGTTGACACCATTGTAATATGTGTTAATTATCTCTGGACAGAAGAGGAAAGAGGTTAGATACCAATTTGGATAGCTAGATATCAATTGGAATCAAGTCATAGTACAAAAAGATGAGAGAAGAAAAATATAAGAAGAATTTTCTAAAGACTTGTAGCCTCTCGAAGAAAAGTATAAATGTCTCTGTATCGTTCTGCAAGACTTTACTAGACTCATTTTTATAAATGATATCAACAAATTAAAAGCTATGATATCAACTTTGTCATGACCCCAAACGGACCGTGAGTAACACCTACACTAACCTTCCAATGAGAGAACCATTACTATAACCTAACTGATATAATCTAAGAAGAACTAGACATTTAAAAATATGAAAGTAGTTTTAAATAAGACAATAAACTCTACTGAAGTAAACTAAATAAGAGAAAAAAAATACCCTTTAGAATTTGAATGTCATTGTACCAAAACATCTACTAATAGTTTAGAATAAGGGGATGTAACCCCAAAAACTCATAAATAAACAACTAAATATATGAGTCCTAACAAAGGATTAAGAAGTAGGGATAAATCTACGGTAGCATGAACAAGCTGACTCACTCTTGAGTTCAGTAGATGACTGGTCCTTAGCTGAGGTCATTCAGTAGCCACCTGAAAATGCCCTGTACTCAATAAAGGAAGAGTAAGTGCAGTATCAATACACATTTCAATAAGTGAAATATACAACAAACAATTGTAAAATAGTCAATTATACAAATACAAAAAGAGCAACAAATTCTCAATCGAAGCTCAATATATCAATTTCATGATTATTAGTCTCAATGCAGCAATCAATAGTAGTCCTTTCATAGGACCTACACCCAAATACATTGTGTGTTGAAACATGACACATGATCCAATAATATATCAAAAAGTGACACATAATCCAATAATATGTTGGAATATGACACTCGATCCAATAGTGTTACAGAACGTTACACTTGATCTAGTAATGTGTCAGAATGTAACACCCAATCTAATAATTGTAGGAACACAATTACAACCACAATAATTAATTCACAACTTGCCAAGTTCAAGTAATAGGTTAATTGCATGCAAATTGATCATGAGAAATCATTATTAGGTTCATATCATCATTCTCTGTTCACATACATAAAGGGAGTACTACAAAGTAGTTAATAAGCATACATCACACAAATGAGAATATCGAACCATCACCTACCTCAAAATAAGCCTTGAAACTCTATATAATTGGAACTTTCCCTTTTCCAAAGTCGCTCATTTTTGGCATATAAACAGTCAAGAAAATACAATAACCAACAAATAATAACCTAAATCATCCGAATTATATCAAAATCCTAGCCCTTGACCACTTTTATTTCTCCACCTCTAATTTTTAAGTCAAAATCTTTTCCTGTGAGAATTCTCCCAGATTCTAAGGTGTAGGAATTAATGAGTTAGAGGAATGATTAACTTACCTTCAACAATGAAATAAGTGAAAAACTGAAGAAAATAAGTTCTAGCTGTTGTTGGTCTCTCAAAAACGAACTGGAAGAAGTAAAAATGAATTTGAAACTTTTCAAACTTAAAACCCACGACTACTTCACCATGGTGATACCGTCATAGCGGGATCTATCTCGCCGTGATGGGTTGTACGAAGACAAAAACTTTGTTACTCACATTCCAAATCCCCATTTCACAAACATACCTTCAAACCATGACATTAAAAAATGTACCCTTTGTGCCAAGATCAATTTCGGGAGTTTCATTCGCTTGAATTCAATTTCGTAAAGCCATACAAGCTCCTTATTGTTTTGGCTATCAACTCGAAAGATCAAACTTATAAATCAACTCTGAATTCATTATCGAATTGCCGTAGACCTCACATAACTTAGATTTTGTCCAAGTCTGGCCTAGGCTCAAAACTTTTAGCTTACTACTTGAAAGTTTTCATTCCCAATTCCTTCCCTATTAACCGATTCATAAGCTAAAGAGCCTCTAAGGACAGTGTTTCCATGTCATTCCTAGTACCATGACCATGAGTATACATCCTTTATATACTTGATCAAAACTATCGCTATCTTAGTCTACACAACCATTTAGATTTCCCCAATATAAAGTCGTTGGTTTCGTGGAATCCCTTGAACCAATGGCTTCATATTCTCTCAAAATTGACTCTTAACTTTTGCATCTAATCCTATTTATGGAACGTAAGCACTAATGATATTGATTGTCTCTTTTCCCAAACAAGACATTAGGCAATGAATATATCCCCAGCTTACTTTACTTCTACAATTCATATCCGTAAGTGTTGTTTCTGATTTCCATCTCATTTCGAATTGGTTCTAATTTCCATCTCATTTCAATTTTAATCTATTTCATAATGTCATAATCAATAATTTGTATTGCTAATATCTCTAAACTTTTGCCTTATCCATTTCCCTTAATTTCTTGTAAACATGCAATAACTTTCCTCCTTTTTAGGGTATTCACTAATTTCATCGACTTTCAATGTCAACATGCCTGCACCTAACATATATAAGCTCATTAATTAAATGTGCAATCATTCTTTTCTTCTCTGTCTTTGGTAGATTTACAAGATTATTGTGTGGCTGGAACTTGGAAAGTGTCACACCAATAGTGTCAAATCCTTAAATTAAAGGAAACACAAACAGTACGTACCTTGGCCATTACATTTGTCAATAATCTTGTCACCCCCTAAATTAGTTTCATATTTTTACTACTAATATTGCTATAAAAAATCAAAACTTTCACTTGACCTCCAAAGTTGAGTAGTGCTACTACTGCCGAGTTGACCCTCATAGGACAAATATGGCCCACCATAACCACCGTCCGAGTTGTACATGGTTGATACTCATAATCTCCAATGTCTCATCAAATGTAACTTCATGTCACTTTGTCATGAAACTCAAACTTTATAGCAAGTTGTGAATTTCAGTTCTAGAAACCAGACAATTGAAACTTGAGCAAGTGGTTGAGCACTTTCACCAGCATTGACATATTGAGGATTCGAGTCAAGCTGAAACGTAAGTGAGAACACTTCCACCCTCTTGATATCGTGGTGTAAAAAAAAAAAGGGGTTCTAGAAACCATATATTAATTCATGTGTAATGATGTAGGTATTTGGATAATGGTATTAGATTAAAATACAAAAGAGAAGTATCCAAATTTAGTATTTTGAAGTTGATTGTGTATGAAAATGAACTTTAGTTGAAACAATTATGCAAAGAAAATAAAGAAAATTGGTTAAATAAATATAT
Source organism: Solanum aculeatissimum (assembly GCA_038996855.1). Classification (NCBI taxonomy): domain Eukaryota; kingdom Viridiplantae; phylum Streptophyta; class Magnoliopsida; order Solanales; family Solanaceae; genus Solanum; species Solanum aculeatissimum. The sequence continues at coordinate 40,165 of JBCEWC010000861.1, read as the reverse complement.
AACATCCACAAAGTAATATTGGTTTGAGCAGTGTTCCATTTAAACCAATATTTCCATTAGGCATATATGAAGTGCCTTAGGTCTAGGGAATATTTTAGTAATATTGGTTTTAACTTGTAAGTGGAGTGTACTTCTCTTGTTCCACCCGGCCCAATGAGGCACAGTCCAACCCAATGCCAACCATAACTACCTTTCTAACAAAATTTGAAAATCTTACCCAACTACATATTCTATTAAATTAAATGAACACCTAATAAAGATATATTTTCTATAATACAAAACCCAACAACTTTTTAACTCATCCATAAATCAAGAGACCAACTCCTTCAAGGATTTAAGTATATCACACATCCAATAAGCCCTCATATCTCTCTAGTATGACACATATAATGACGTGTATAATATTGGGCATTAGCTTTTAATTATTCTAAATCTTTTTTTCCCTATCTCTTGCTTAGTCAGATTCAAAATTTAAAATAGAATTTTTATTAGGTAGATAGATAGGACTCTTTCATCCTTAACTAGAATTACGGATCTGAGTTCTAGATATAAAAAAAAAACATATATTCTGATAGAGAGTGTTTACCCTTTTAATAGACCTAATGAGACATATGTCCAAACTAATCGGACTCAATACAAATATTGAATATTGTTTAAAATACACACACAAATTTTTTTTTACAAAGAAATCACTAATATTCTTATCAAATCTCCACACACACCAAGTATATAATGATACACACACATACACTATATATATCTATGTGTCCCACTTCCATTAATACTGCTCAAACTTTCATTGTGTCCGGTATATATAGAGTGAATTCTCTTGAATTCAATTCATTCATTTATTGATCATCTTCTCCCTTCCTCTCCTTCCTATGAACAAAAGGAATGTTTATAGACACATATAACACCACATCTATATCCTATACACCCCCCCCCCCCCCCCTCTCGACCTTTGTGTTGTGTGGTGTGTCTAGGCTATTTGATTGAATGAAAGAATGCTGATTTTCACTTAATTAGCTCATCTAATATTAGATTCAATTTTAGAAAAGTGGATAAGAAGGATCTCTTAATTAGCTCCACTTCTTTAGGGGCTTATCACACTCCTATTTCTTCTGGATAATACTTTGTGACTGAGTCTTTCTAAGTGTTTTTAGCTCTCAAACTCCCTTGACCAATGAGTTTCCTCAATTTTAGCTCTTTACCTTATCTCCCACAATTCTTGAAGTAGATAAAAGGGGGAAAAACAGTTGAGATATAGTTACTCATTCAAAATCCATCACCTTCTTTTAATTATTTTTTTTTCATTTTTAGTTATTAACTACTATTGTTCCCTAGTGTTTGATGGACTACCTGAAAGAAATACAAGGCAAAACATCTCATGATCCTTATTTCAACCATACGACCAACAAGATGATGATGAACAAGACGAGATGTGTATTCGTTAACGGACCAGTAATCGTTGGAGCGGGACCATCAGGGTTAGCAGCTGCAGCCTGTTTAACAGAAAAAGGAGTTCCAAGTTTGGTATTAGAGAGATCTAATTGTATAGCTTCTTTATGGCAACTCAAGACTTATGATCGTCTCCGCCTTCATTTGCCCAAACAATTCTGTGAACTCCCACTCATGTCATTCCCTGATGATTTCCCAACTTACCCTACCAAGCAACAATTTATTAAGTATTTGGAGTTATATGCCATGACGTTTGATATTCGGCCTGTTTTCAATCAAACTGTCGTATGTGCTAATTATGACCGGAATCTTGGCCTCTGGAGGGTGAGGACGGAAACAAGAACCACAACAAGAACAACGGTATTGACTACAGAGTATGTTACTCGGTGGTTGATCGTGGCAACGGGGGAGAATGCGGAGGCGGTGGTACCGGGAATTGAAGGAATGGATGAATTTGGTGGAAGTGTAATGCATACAAGCTTGTATAAAAGTGGTGAAATATTTAGAGGGAAAAAAGTGTTGGTAGTTGGATGTGGAAATTCAGGAATGGAGGTGTGTTTGGATCTGTGTAATCATGATGCAAGCCCTTCACTTGTGGTCAGAGATACTGTAAGAACAAATACTCTTACTATTAATCTTTTCTTTTTTCTACCACTCTCTATAAGGAAAAAGAAAAAAAACCTACACTTTTTTATTTTTATTTTTCTTGGGACATTTTAAAGCAAATTGATTACAAACTTTTGTTTATGTTTTTTTGTCTCATCAACACTTTGTAAAAATATTGATGCAAAATTAGGGGAAACATGGTATTTCATTTCTTAACTTTCTGTCAATTTCATTTGAGGTAAAAAGTTAAACTTGGTTGGCACTTTTTTCTTTGATTTTTCTTCAGAATCTTTTCCTTTTGAAATTTTATCTAATTCAGAGAGACACATGGAAAAAGGTCTAGAGTACTACTTCTACATGTTTTAAGTAGTTAGTTGTAATTTCATAAAAAACTTTCTATTTCTGTGGAAATAATTAGAAACCCTAGTTTTTAGTAGTAGTATATTCTTAGGAGTTCAATTTCCTGTCCAAAGTGGTTCTTTCTTTCTTTTCTTTTTTTTTAAAAAGAAGACAATTCTCATGCGCTGAAAGTTCGTAAAAAGTTGTAAATGACTTCAAGTTCCAACAAAATTGATTTGTAAAGTATGTAATTTAACTACTAATTAAAAGACTTGGTTGTGTATTTTCACTTTCTTGGAACTGCCAAGCATGCGCAATATTGGTGGAAGCATGGACGATTTTTGTTTTCATTAATTATTCATAATAATAATTGATTCCAGTAAATTCATGACTGGCACAATAAGCTTTTCTTAGCAACCTAAAAGTGATAGTCCAGATATTGGCCATTCATCCAGAATGGCAATGGGCACTAGCAACTAGCAACTTGAACTTCCCATCAATTTTATTCATCTTTCAATTAACTTTATTACAACAAATTAGTTTTGACTTTGAATTTTTTTAATTTTAATTTTTAGGTGCACGTCCTACCACGAGAGATGCTGGGAAAATCAACTTTTGGTCTATCCATGTGGTTACTAAAGTGGTTGCCCATGAGACTTGTCGATCGATTCCTATTAATTACTTCTCGATTACTGCTGGGTGACACTGCTCAACTCGGCTTGGATCGACCTCAAATCGGACCTCTAGAACTCAAAAACTTGTCCGGGAAGACCCCGGTTCTCGATGTTGGAACGCTTGCGAAAATTAAAACGGGTGACATTAAGGTACCTTACTATTTGATATAGTAAATAGAAATATCATGGACAGACGGACTATGTATCAAATCACTTTTTTCTTGATATCTTGCTTTCACTTTGTGTTGAGTTACCTAGCTTTTTTTAATGTTTTGTTGAACTTTCTTCATCCTCAATCATTGCAAATATTCCATAAACAGTGGGACAAAATCTCTTCAGCTTAATTTGTCCCAAACATTTCTATCATTTCAAAGTGGAAATTAAATCACTTATCAATTAATTTAGGTTGTAGTACTCCATTTTTAAAAAAAAGAATTAATCAAGTAAAAAGCTTGCGATAAATGAGTAATTTTAGTTGTTATATTATGTATAGGTATGTCCTGGAATCAAGAGATTATTAAAGGATCAAACGGTGGAATTTGTAAATGGGCAAACGGAAGAATATGACGCAATAATCTTGGCAACTGGTTACAAAAGCAATGTGCCCTCGTGGCTAAAGGTATACTCACTCTTTTTTCCTTTTCGTTAACTCCTGTCTGATCATAGATTTTAAAGTTGAAATTTTGAAACCAGAATTTTTAAAATTTGACGATGTGTCTAAACATGCATTTTACTTGAAAAAAGTTGAAGTTTCGTGAGTAAAAATCCCGAAAACCAAAACTTTTGGAACTTGAAATTTTTTAAAGATAGATTTTCAAAAACTGATCCAAAATCTACGACCAAACAAATAAGTGAAGATAGATTTTCAGAATCTGATTCAGAATCTAGGTGTAAAACACTAGCTTAGTTTCTTGTTTCTTAAGGATTTATTCAAGAATTTGATTGAGAAAAAAGAAAAACTAATTTTAGGTTTTTGTTTGGTTTCCAGGAAAGAGAGATGTTCTCAGAGAAAGATGGTCTACCAAAAAGGCCATTTCCCAATGGGTGGAAAGGAGAGTGTGGGCTTTATGCAGTGGGGTTCACCAAACGTGGCTTGCTTGGTGCTTCAATGGATGCTAAGAAAATTGCTGAACACATTCATCAATATTTTCAATGAAATATTTTGATGGTACCATTAACCAACCTCCCCCTCCCCCCACACACAAAAAAAGTGTTGGTACCAAAAAGAAGTTTTGATCCTATAAATGAAGAAACAAAAAGGGGTGAAAGAGAAAAAGAAGATCAAGATTTTTGTGGGGATTCATCATCATCATCAAAATCTAGCTAGTGTATACACACCTTGTACATTTGTTCTTTTTTTTTTTTTGCCAATTTTTCTCTTATTATTATTATTAGGTATGACATTCTTAGGGAAAAAAAAGGAGGGTTAGGCTTTTTTGTTTTTTTATTGAGTTTGGTTATATGAGTGTTAGATTATTACTAATATTCATATGGGGTTTTTTGGTTTATGACAACACAACAAAAAAAATCATTTTTCTTTATTTTATTTTTGAAAAGAGAAAATTATTTTTCTTTCTTTGATTGTTATTGGTAGAATTGTGAGGTTTGTGATTTTCCAAGTAGGATTTTGGTGTTTGCATGTCAAGGGAGTATATAATTAAATATGATGGCGAAATTTACGTACCAAAATTCCCAATGATCAGAGCGACCTGTGCACTATCTTTATGATTTTCTGCCAATTCCTGCTGTGCTGATATGTGATTTTAATACTCCAAGTAGTATTTAGGACCACTTGCTCTAATTGATTCACCTGCTTCTAAAAAATAACCCCAAATAAAGAAAAATAATAATTGAAATAACTGTTCATCATTGAGAAATACTAATAAAAAATGCCACTTGGAATAAAGTGCTAGAGTCTTTCAAAAATAAGCTCTATAAAGTCTAGTTATGTTATTGTTGTTGCCACTTAGAATAGAATTGATATTTTAAGATTTTTTTTATTTGTCAGATAAAAATAATATCTTTTTTAGTGAATATAATAATGTGCCATAATCATGAAAAATCAATTATATTTAAAATTTTCTAAACATTTTTACAAGTCACATGTATTTTCTTTTGCAATACTAATAAACAATATAATGGAGCTTTTGCAATCCTCAAATCAAATCCAAATGGTCCCCCATTGTTAAGTAAAGACCTTTTGATAAAGAATAAGAGTACAAAGCAACATCTAATTGCTAATTAGTTGCTTTCAGAACATGCCTTAAGCTTTTGCTGATTGGTAAAACAAACACACCATAATTCAAATTCAAATTTGGCAATCTTGTCGTGATCATAGTGTAGGCCAAAGGGTCTAGGCCTCACGATCTTTGCAAATTTAATTACCATTATATTGCTATATTTTATTAATGATGAAAAGAATGAGATACAAAATGAGGTAGCTATATATGCAAAAACAATCTGTTATAAAATGAAAAAGTGAACAAATAAATAATCTGCATAAGTGGGCAAAGAGGAGTACAAGATTTTAAGCTCGTTTGGATTAATGGATTGAAAAATATTATTAGGTGTTGAAATTGATTTTAATTTTGTGTATTTGATAAAAGGGTGCTAATAATCATTTTTTTTCTGTTAAACTAACTGAAATGTCCTTAAATATATTTTTTAAAATAAATATAATTCTAATTTTTTTTCATAGAAAATGACTAATAGTGAAAATAGAAAAGAGAGATAGCTTTAAGTTTTGTTTTGTGAAGAGTATTTTGAAGATTACAAAAGATCTATATTAGGAATCAAAAAGTAAAGGTTTGGTTAAATAAAAAATGTGTATAAGCTGAAAAATTATAAAATGGACCAAATTATGTTTTTTCGATTGATTTTAACTTATAAACACTTTGATGGCAGACAAGTTTTAATCAATCATGTGCTGACCTCTATTCCTATATACCTTCTCTCTGTTATGAACCTCCCCAAGAAGGTCTTGGACCAGATTCATAGAGTCTTTGCATCATTTTTTTGGAGTAAGGGCGGAGGGGAGAAAGGAAAACATTGGATAAAGTGGGAGGGCCTCTATTACCCTTATAAAGAAGGGGTCTGGGTTTCAAATCTTTACATGACATTTCCAAGGCTCTATTTGTCAAACTGTGGTGCAAATTCAGGACAGTTGTAGGTTCTGTTTGGGGTACATATTTATGGAACAAATATTGTAAGAAACTTCATCCTGTCATTGTCTCAAGCAGAGGTGGATTTTTTGTGTGAAGGAAAATGGTGGATGTAAGAGATGAAGTTGAACATGACATTTGGTGACAACTGAAGTCAAGTGTTGCTAGTTTTTGGTTTGACAATTGGACCAAGATGGGAGCCCTATACTTCCTTGAGGATAATGGGGGGGGGGGGGGGAATTGAAATGGAAATCAGGGAATTTATTACAGAGGGCTGCTGGAACAGAGAGAAGCTCAATAGAGTCCTTTCAGAAGAGATGACTCAACATATTATTTCTAATATCAGCCCTTCTCTTCAAGTTGACACCCTTGACTGCCCCTGGTGGATGCCTCATCCAAATGATACTTTTTACACCAAGTCAACCTATGATAGTATCAGAAAGAAAAAGACATACATTTGGTGGATGGACAATATATGGATCAAAGGTGTTCCCTTCAAAATCTCCTTCTTTCAATGGAGGATATGGAGAAGGATCATTCCTACCAAAGATAATCTAAAAAGAATGAGGATATGCTTGGCCTCAAGGTGTTACTGTTGTGAATCAGGATGGGAGGAAACTATGGAGCATATTTTTCTAACAAACTCCATAGCCCTAAAGCTATGGAGATATTTTGCTTCTTGTGCAGGCATAACTATTGAAGAGGTCCATCTACAGTTGTAGTTGACCAAATAGTGGGAGGTGACCCCCAATGGTAGGCTACATAATATATTCAAGGTTGTTCCCTTGATCTTACAATGGGTGTTATGGAAAAGAAGGAAAGCTACAAGACATGGGAAGGATATTTAATACCAATCATTAGTATTCCAAGTTCAACAACTGTTATAGTACATGATTAAGTTGAAATATCCTATGATGATGGTGCCCAATGAGTGGAGGGATATGCTTTTGTCCCTTCAAGCCTATAAGCCTAAATTGTATCACTATCTTGTTAAATGGGAGTTTCCTAACTCTAATTGGGTAAAGGGTAACACAGATAGAGCATGCAGACGTAATCCTAGCCTAAGCTCATATGCCTTTTGCTTAAGAGATCATAAAGGTGACATTCTGTATGCTGAGGCTCAGGCTATTGGGGTCACTACTATAATGGAAGTTGAGTCCCTAGTTGTACTATGGTTCATGAGATATTATAGTAAGATGAATTATAATAACATTGTCATAGAAACTGACTCTCTCAGCCTACAAAAGATCATAAGTGGGATATGGAAGATCCCATGGGCAATTGGGGAGCATGTGGAGGAAATAAGAGTACTCATGAGCAACAGACAAGCAAGCATAATTCATACATACAGGGAAGAAAATCATCTTGCTGATAACCTAGCAAAACATGCACTTGATAATGGAGGGAGGAAACCGTTTTACAGTTTTCATGACCTCCCAACAGATGCAAAAAAAAATCAATCAATATAGACAAGGCCCAAACGCCAACTTTGTGGATACGTACGAGGCCTATTAAAGCACAGGGAGACTAACTACATGATACAAGAACGAATTGTAGGGGATAAAGGGGAAAACATATACACTAAGGGAATTTTTGGGGCTATTATTTCATATTCCTATACATTAATAACTTACATAAGAGGCTCCATAAGTCAGTGGAACCTGAAGATAGAGTTGAACTCTAGTATCCTGCTATAGAAAAGGGTAACACAGGAGTAATGTTTCTTTAGCACTTGGTCGAACAAGGGTTTAGACGAAGCCATAGAGAAAACGGAGGTGATATGTATAGGGTACATGCCACTACTTTCCTTCACAGACAACATTATCAGGCCCCTTAACACACACCGCGAGCTTCACACTACACATGACAAACTCCTTAGACAAATGCAGAATACAAAGTGGAAAGGTGCAAAGAGGTCGTACCTGATGTTAGGGACAAAGACACAAGCCTCATGAAGAATCTAACCAAGAGGGAGATCCCAGAAACAAGAGGCACAAGGGACGATTCGTGAGGAATTCCAGAGACATCGATGGCGGAGGAGTAGAGGAGAAGTCACAACTAGGAAAGTGAAAAGGTCACTGATTAATGAGGGCTTAGTTCTTTGTAATAATAAAGTGGGTCGGGTTTGGGCCATTACCATTCCTGTTCACAGACTTATTTGTTGCAATAAAAGGCCCTAGGCCCTATTTGTTTTTTTTAAAACTTATAAACACTTTCATTATTTATTAAATACATAGATATCAAAAGTGTTTATATACTAATTTTACCAACATATAGGTTTATTGAAAATCCACTTTAAAGATTTATTTTAAAAATAAAGTAGTCTGGAGTTCAAAAAATAAAATATTTGTCTTTGTTTTTCATGTACGATCCAAATTCAAGAGTCATGATAGATGCCTAAAAGAGATACTTGTAAATAGAAAATTTAATACCGTAATGATCCTCACGACCGTTCTGAATTTTTCCTTATTTTTTCATGTTTTTCCCCTTCTTGTTGCTTCAATATGTCATTCTTTACTTGATAGGGTAGATGAAATGGTTTCTGAAGTGATTGAGTGAGATTTAGAGAAAAAATTCTGGTTTAAAAGTTTGGAAAAGGGAAGCTTGATGACTCTGTTAGATTTTGAGGGTGACTTTTGACTTTGTTGGGTGATTTGCATGGATCCCAAAGTATCCGTAAAAGATTTAGATTATTGATTGAAATTTTAACTTTTTAGAAAATTAAGTTTGATTGCAATTAACATTTGATCAAGACGACCTCAAATAGATGATTTGATGATTCCAACAAGTTTGGAACATATTTTTTTTGTGATCAATTTGCATATTTAATTTGTGTTTGAGATGTTATAGATAAATTTTTGAGTGTTGATTCAGAGTTTTGATTGAAATTTTGTGGTTTCAAGTTTCATATTCTTGTGTAGTTGTACTTACAAAGTTTTGTTCGTCAAAGGAGATGTAACAATTGTAAGGTGGAATTTGCAATTGTGAGGCCCTGATCACAATTATGAAGCTAGGTTGAGTTCAACTTCCTCTGTCACGATCCAAAAAAGTTCATGAGTGGTACCCACACTAATTCACCGATGGGAAAACCAATAACTAACACAATTAACTACGCTAACACAATCTTTAACTAGTTTGAGATTACGGAAGGAAATCTTTAATAATCAAGCTATATGATTTTCATAACTTAGCAAAACTAAATGATGAAAAATACTATCCAAGAACTGAAAGTCATTGTATCAAAACTCCTATCTACAAGTCTAATATTGGGATGCAATCTTGAAACTAAATTTAGTAAACAAATAAAAGAAGCTTGAGTCCAGAAATAAAATGGACAAAGAAAATAGAAGAATTCATGGCAGCCTGTAATATGTTGGTTCATCCTTGAATTCTAGAATCAGTGATCTTCTAACTAAGATCTATCTGCAGACGCTTGAAATATTTTGTGCTAAACAAATACACTCTAAACCACACTAAGGTATCTTTGCTAAAAAAAAAAATCAGACCAAAGTGAAACATGTCAAATCATTATAGCTAAAGTTGAGTTGAAATATCAAAAAAGGGATCAAAATATGTCCAAAAATGATTTCAGTGAATTTTTTGATCAAATTCTTCGAAAGATAAATTTTTGGGCCAAAATTATTTATCTAGAAGAGTGCACAGTAGGTCTGCATTGTGGACCTACCCCAGTGTAGTTCATTTTTTCACTTTGTTCATAAAACACATTCTATAAATGTGATTTATATTATAGTGCCTAAAACGCACTTCAAGTGTGATTTATGTTTTGTTTCATAAAATACATGTTGATAATGCATTTTATGTGTTCCAGAAGAAAATGAACTAAAATGAAATAAGTTGATGTCGCGAAATTGCTCCATCACAGTATTCGACCTCTAATTTTAAAGCAAGGGCGTTTTAATCTTTTTCACCCATGCCAGACTAAAACTCCGTCGTTCTTAGATTATTTTTATCCTAATATCAGTAACTCACACTCTTTCTCTTTCACTTTCACGTACTTCATTTAGAAAAAAACCGTTAGGGAAAAATAAGAAGAGTTAGGGCTTGGGAAAAATCTCTTGAATTCTTCAAGAAACTTCGTGCCCAGGTATGTAAGGCCCTCTAAAAGTTGTCTTACATTTAGTTTAGCATCTTTTAACTACTAATTTCCACCCAAGATAAAGTTTATGAGTTGAGATCAAGTTTTCTTCATTGTGAGTAAATTTTATTAAAATAGTTATTTATGTTACTTTCCTTGAAGAAAATCATAGCTTTTAATGATTTCACTACTAAGTTAAGTTGTTAAGTCAAGATGTATACATTTTTTGTTGCATTTATAAGAATTCTAGGTATATCATGAAACGTTATTATGTCCAAAGCATTGAATTGAGTCAAAGAAGTATTCAAAGCATCTATATTCACAAATTAGTTGAGTAGTAAAGTTATGTTTTTTAGACTCATTGCATTGATACCTTCTTCGGTTAAAGAGGAGAGATAAGTTTGAAAAAAATTGAGAAAAATTAAAGTTGGGTTAAGTTTCAAAGAGTTAAAGATACATTTTTGAGTAATATTACTCTTAAAGTTATGATCATATAAATAATATTTTGGGAGTAGTATTGAGCATCGATATAGGTAAGAGTAATAATAACTCAAACTCATAAATTACGTAGCCAGCGTAGGATAAAATCATACCAAATTAGTACGACTCCTCATATACCACTGAGATGACTAAGTTAGATGGATTCATGAGTTAAGCTTCGTCCCTTACCCTAATAAGGTATTGGATGGCTCTGATATGGGCAAAATATTATATCATCACGATGTTCATAGTGATGGTTGTCGTTTAGAAAAACTCTTCAAGTTAAAAGTATTACTATTTTTATATATCTTGAGTTATATTTGTATATGCACTTAAAAGTATATGTCTCACTTACATTTCATTATTTTTGTCATTGAGGTGTTTGTAGAGTAAAACCTATGAGTTGAGCTCTTTATCATGAGTTTCCTGGTTTGATCATTTTACATACTCGTATATTTCATGTACTGACGTCCTTTGGACCAATATCATTTTATGATATAGACACTGGTGACTAAGTTCCTTCGTAGGCATATCCCTGACAATCTACATCTTATCCCTATTCCGCTATTGGTGAGTCCTCTTTGCAGTTTGAGGTATCTTGAAGTCTCCATTTCATTTTATTTATTTCTTTCAATTATGGTAGTCGTGTGCCTATCATAGTGGTTGTTTTTGAGTCAGTTTTAGAGGTTTTTAGACTAATATAGCATAATATTTATACTTTGTTGTTCTATGTGACCTTTAAATAATGTTGGTCGATAAACTTATTGAGACATTCTAGATAAGCTTTAAAGTTTAATTAAGTGTTACTTGAATTTTCCATTGAGTAAGTTAGCCAAGTCAAGTGGTTTGCTTAAGGCAGAAATGATTTTTAAATGTCGATTACGTCCAAAGTGTAGACTCGAGGTGTGACAAACTTTGTATCAGAGCCTCAAGTTCAAATGTCCTAGGGAGTCTATGAAGTCATGTATAGTAGTGTCTTTATTATTGGTGTGAAGAACACAACATCCATAATAGGGAGATTACATTACATTAGGAACTTTTGACCTTCTATTGATATTCTATTTTGTGCCTCAAAGTTAAGCTCTATGTAACATCTTCTCACTCATGCGTTCACGTGGTTTTTTAGATCATGCCTCCCAGAAAAATAATTGGACGTCCCATACAAACTAGGGGTAGAGGACGATCCCGCTAGACATAATATGAATTAAACTAAGCTACGAGTTTCTGAGGGGCCAAGAGGCCCAATTATGCTTGCTGAGTAGCCACCACAGGATGATATCTCTGATGTTGAGTTCCGCTAGGCCATCCAAATTTTAGCCTAGGTGGTAGCAGCACACAGGAAGGGTGACAGAGAGTAGGCAGAAAGGATGCCCAAGATACTACAAAGAATTTTGAGGTATTTAGAATGAACCCACCAAAGTTTATTGGTTTAGTACTGAGTGAGGATCTCGAGAATTTCATATATGAGCTACAAAAGGTGTTCTGGGTTATGCATGTTATTGATGTTGCCTTTGTGGAGTTAGCTTCTTATCAGCTTAAGGGTGTGGCCAGGTGATGTGCGGCCAAAATACAATAGTTTTGATGTTTAAAACTTAGGATTTTGTGCGTTCTCAAAGCGATTGTAGTTGATTTGATGTGTTTTTATGTTTTTTTCATTGGATTATAGGATTTGGTATAATATTTGGTGATGTAAGGACAACTCTACGGGCCGTAGTTAATTCCACAAGTTGTAGGTTGGTTTTGTGAGTTAGATTTAGTGAAGAGCCAAGTTTCAGAAATTGTAATCACGAGTCACCAGACGAGCCATAAAATTATTCATAGGTCGTAGGTGAGTTCGTAGGATGAGGATTAGAGAATGTGCTAAATTCTTAAGTGTTTCCAGATGAAGCCACTTATGAGTAATAAGTTTGGTAATGGGTCATGGATTAAGGTCGTGCCTGGAGGATCAAATTCGGAAGAGTTGTAGAAACGTTATCAAACAAAACTCTCTACGAGACATAGCTCAAAAGACGGCCCGTAAGAAGGTCTCATGGAATTAAAATCTATTATTAGAAGTTGCAAAGTACGAAGTTCAGGTATGGGTCGTGGTTTCTTATACGACTTGTAACCCAATCCGTAGAAGCTGCCGAATTCAGTTTTTCTATTTTATTTTAGATTTTTTTTAGTTATTATAAATAGGTTTTTTAGAACAAAAGGACGTACCATATATAGAAAAGTAGTAGAGAAACACTTTGAAGACTTCATCTGTCATGATTTTTACATTGTGATTTCTTGTGGAGAATTTGAATTGCTTGTTCTTTAATTTACCATTGTAAGTATTTAATTATGCTATTCCATAGCATGATTTCTTCATTTACAATTACCATTCATATCTAAATCCACAACTAGGATTATAGTAACCATGAAGAACTAACAAGGTAAAACCAAATAATACGTAATTATTAGAAAGTGTGCATGCATGTATTAATTATGCCCTTCAATGTGAATGATTTTTAATGGTGGTCAACATTAGAACTTGCACTAATTCTTATCGATTGGATCAAGGTGATAAGGAATGGGAAAATGAGGTAGTTAACATGATTCAATGTGATCCCTCTCGTCTAATCAACCAAACTATATCAAGGAACGATTGTAATAGAACAAAAGGTAAGGGTTAGTAATATCACACTACGGGGATGTATCAAATCACGTGGTAAAATTTACCTCTAACTTGGATCAAAGAATTTGGTAAACTTAACTTACCGTTCTATATGCTACACACTAGAAAAGATTAGGATTATTTGGTGATACCAAGTTAAGAATTCATGGGGAATACAATACCCTAGTTTCTTCTTCTACTAATTTCACAACACTTGCTTCTAGTTTAGGTTTACTTACTGCATTTTTAAAAGCCACTCTTTCGGGAGATGAGTAGGTTAATTCAACTCGAATTACTTGTAATTACTCTAGGTCTAAACCATATTCCCTGTGGGATCAATCCTAACCTTGGTTAGGTTCTATATTTTGACAATGACCGTTTATCCTCTAATTAGAGGTGTAGTTTTGGTGACATCAAAATTTTGGCGCCATTGCCGAGGAATACGACTTTTAGGTTGGTTTAATTTGTGTAATTTTTGAATTAACTCTTATTTTTCTCATTTTATATTTCTTGTTGTTTTTATTTTAATTCAGCATACATGTGTAGTATATGTAAAACACCCGTAGTTGAGGTAATTCCTTGACTCCGTTTGACCCTGAGATCCTGAAGACACAATGAAGAATGACCCAAAAATATACGAATAATGCTGCAAATAATGCAGTAAATACAATACTAAATCTGAATAATAATGACCTACCACCACTTGAGGGTGTGAATCCACCACCACAGGATCTTCAAGCCGCGGCTAACATATGGAATCAATATAGGCTTGACCCTATGACAGTGGATCTCACCGGAGCTATTTGTTACCTCCTTTACTGGATGGCTAAAAATTTGTCATTTTGAGTAGGTTACTTCAAATGTTGTAAAATAGAGGATTGTTCGCAGGCCTACTATCAGTGAATTCACATAACCATCTACATAGTGTCGTCTTTGTCAACAAGAGCATGATAGAGAACCAAAATCTGTCCATGGACACCATTGGACTTCATGTCTTCCCATTGTCTCTAATAAGGGAGGCAACAATATGGTTATCTAAGCTCCTATAGAGTTCAATCACCAGATGGGTGGAAATGTAGAACGTCTTTTTGGGGAGGTTTTTTTTAGGTCAAAAAAGCTGAAGCTGAAAGATCAGATTAATAACTTCGAGCAGTTGCCTAGTTATTCGATCACTAATATGTGGGAGAAGTTTACAAAGTGCCTGAGGAGTATCCTTGACCATAAGATCTTGTATGATGCGTTGGTGGAAATCTTCTACCGAGCCTTAGACAAAAATGGCCAAGCTATTGTTGACACTATCTTAGGAGGCTTATTTTTAGATTGTCCATTTCTAGTCATAGTTAAATGGTTGGAGAGAGTGATTAAGGCAAACTGTGCATAGGGGACAAGAGACAAGTCAATGGCTAAAAGCTTTTTATCTGTTAGCACTAATTCAGCACATGCAAAGATAAATGAGGAGATGATGCAAGAGCTGGCTTGTATTAGTTCTAATGTGGGGTTATTGATGAAGCAAAGTCAAGAGCGCATTAATGCAATCAATCATTAGTCTTTATGAGCACCCATGTATGAGGAGCCTTACTATGAGGAGGACACTTGCTTTGTCACTGATCAGACGAGGGGGTTTTTAGACCAATACCCAAGGGTCCAATCAAGACTATTGGTTCCAAGTTCAAGGAAACCAAGGTCGAAACTTCAATAGAGACGACATATTCAGAGACAACAACTAAGGTGGCTTCTATGACTAGAACAGGGGCCAGGATAGAGATGCTGATTGGGGATGCAGAGATGGTTATAGAAATAGTCCATATGTGCCACCACACAATCGTGACTCTGGGGTTGGTGGTTTACGAATTGAAGAGATGTTTGACAGACTGTTGAAGAAGGTTGACGCTCAGGATAAGACCTTAGAGGGGATGAAATATGACATCTCCAATATTAATCAGTAGAGTGAGTCTCATTTTGTCACTATCAAGTAGCTTGAGCAATCGTTTGGTCAGATTTTGACTCAATTGAACCAACGCCTAAAAGGAACATTGCCAGTAACACACTGCAGAATCTAAAAAATGAAGGGCAGTGTATGGTAGTGATGACATATGGTGAAAAGAAGATCATTGACCTACCATTTCCAGTTTATAAGAATAAGGTTCGTGAGGAGATGGTTGATAGAAAGAATATAGACCGAAGATGCTAGTGCTAGAGATAGGGTGAGAGATGAGGTAGTGACGCCATAGAAGTTGAAGTCCATACCTAGACCACCACCTCCTTTCCCACAAAGACTCAAAAAGAAGGAGGAGTAGGGTAAGTTTCAGAACTTCATCTCCATGTTGAAGCAGCTTACAATCAACATCCCTCTCATTGAGGCATTGGAGAAGATACCCAGGTATGCTAAGTCATGAAGGACCTGATGACTAAAAAGAGGGCAGTGATCCAAACACTGTCCCAAGATCTTTAGCATTGTAGTGCCATCATAACAAGGTCCTTGGTGTAGAAAAAAGAGGACTCGAGAGCATTCACCATACCCTGCACCATTGGAGATGTGGAATTTGCAAAGACATTGTGTGATCTAGGTGCTAACATAAATTTAATGCCTCTTTAAATATTCAAAAATCTAGGCTTGAGAGACCCTACTTTGACATACATGCAGTTGTTGATGGCTAAAAGGATGGTGAAGAAGCCTGTGGGGTTACTGTATAACTTTTTTGTCAAAGTGGAAAAATTTATATTCCTCGCAGACTTTGTAATCTTGGATTACGAAATTGACTTTAAAGTCCCAACCATCTTAGGAAGGACTTTCCTAGCCACTAGGCGAGCACTGGTGGATATGGAATCAGGCCAAATCATGTTTTGATTGAATGATGAAGAAACCGTCTTTAATATCTATTAGTCCATGAAGAGGCTCGATGATATGGAGATAGAAGTTTGGGCACTTGGTGAAGTTTGAGTAACCAAGTTATCCAAGTCGTGTTGCGATGATAAGTCAGGCACTACTTGGGAGGAAATCTAAGATATTTGATGTAACATTGATGTTTTTGTTTTATTTTTAGATATTTAGAAACCAGTGCTGAAAAGTTAGAGAAGTTGATTCGATCGGTTCTATGGTCCGTGGACCAATGCACAACCCATACACTGATTTTTATAATAACTTCTAGTAAGAAAAGTCTTATGCACTCTAGTTTGTGAGCCAACTTTACGGCTCATAGATAAAAATATGGGTTATGAATGGGGCTCGTGGATCCCAGCTAAGATTCTTAAAAGTTGCTAAGTGTTGGGGGATTTTACGATCCAACCTGCAAGCCATATGTCTATGTACGACTTAAAGTTGGATTTGTGATGCCAATCTCCCTTAGCTGAGGTCCAGGTAAACCATGAGACAATGGCCTACGGGTCGTAGAATCTCTTATGTATCATAGTAGGGGTTTCGTGAGACTTGAACCCCACTTTAACCTAACCCGGTCAATTGTTTAAAAGAGGGGTAAAATTATTTACCCCTCGTTCTTTCCATAATATCCCAAAATATCCAAACCCCTCCTTCTTTCCCAAGTCTTTGACAACCATCCTGATGACCTCCATATTTTTTGGCCAATTTTTGGCTACTCTCTGGCGCATCTAGGGTTCTCTTTTCTCGGTTGTCTCTTGTAATTTCTCGGCTTCTTGATCAAATTCTGGTATGTTCTTGACTTGATTTTCTATATGTTATCAGAAGTTGTGTCAATAGGTTGATATTATTAGGAATGATATTTTTAGGGTCACGATTCTAATAATGGGTGTTGCCTATTCTTGTATAAGTCGAAAATATGAAATTAATGTAAATAGCCATAAATTGTTGATATGTTGTTGTTTGAAATCATGTAGTCACTTGTCATCGGAGTTAGTTTGAACTATTTAATTTAAATTTGCATGTGATTGCATATGTAAATAATAGCATGAGCATTTATTGTCCTATGGTGGTCAGAGTGGTATGTGTATGCGAAATTGGTACTTGATGGGGTAGATAAATAAGTCACGTATATGGGGTGTGGGTAATTTAGTGAACATGTGTTGGGTGTGTGAATCTTGCTTGAAAAATGACATGCCTTATTGTTGGTTGTGATTTTGGGTCCTATTGCAATTAGTGGAAACCTTTGATGACCTTAGAAAAACCAAGTTGCTATATTTTTACAGTATGAGGGCCTCCTATGTCCTGTGGATTAATCCACGGACCATAGTTTCCCCTCGTAAGTAAGTCCAACAACTTGGTGTTTTCTAAGATGCTATCAGACGAAGCGACTTACAGGCCGTTGTCAAGACTATAGCTTGTAACCTAGTTTCGTAGGTTCCATGCCTACCATATTTAGTTCTGAACTTACACCTACGACTCAGTCTATGGCCCAAGAGCCATACCATGTCTCGTAGCTATACTTCCAGTAACTTGATTTACTGTACCTTGCCAGCTATGAAGGCTCTCGACGACTTATAGTTTTCCCTACAGCTCGTAGACGAGCCTTCGTAGGTTCTTCTGTCACTTCTTTTTGTAATTTTTGCTTTTATTCCATGTATAGTTAGGACTGACCTGTGTTCTAGATATGTTATTTTCAGGTACTATAGCTCCCAAACCCAAGCGAGATAAGATACGGGCCATACAGTATCAGTTACGTGATGAGCTGACCAAGTCCAAGGTTAGTGGATCAGTAGAGAAGATCTGTGTCCATCTAGAGGAGGGCGTCGAGCTACGACAAACTTGAGCGGCTACTAGATAGAAAATACCATCCCACATACTAGCCATAGTTTCTCGACCTCTTAGTATGACAAGGGAGGTAAGAGACAGAGCAGCTCCACAAAGATGATGACTTCCTCTGGTTAGGGGTCGGGGTCCAGATCAGGACAGAGAGATGGATCCGGCTTAAGAGAGGAGTCTAATTTAGAGGTTGTAGAGTCCACCCAGGCACCACTAATACCGTATTCATCTCCAAATGCTTTGACGAGTAGATAGTATGTGCAGGGTATGCAACACATTTATAGAGATGATCTTCAACACGATGAGCAAGGATGGCAGACCCACACCATATTTGAGGAGCCCCAGACCATCACCATATGGCTTGACAGTACTCCAGGACTCAGTGACACTATAGCTCACTATAGGTTGGAGTGGTTAGCAGCTACGTCAGGGAAGTACTCCCCGGTGATGGTTCACGAGTTTTATGCTTCATATGTTGCTACCATTGCATGCTAAACATCAAAAAGGAAAAAACCCTTTACTCAACCCCAAATCACGCAAGCGATGGTACGAGATGTTTAGGTTGACATATTAGAGACCACCATCTGTCGGCTATTATTTGGTCCTAAGTAGCAGGCCCCTATTTCCGCAGCAGAGTTTGATTATTGGTTGGTCCAGACTAGGGACCAAGGATTGATGAGAGATGTGACCTACAAGGCCTTACTTATGAGATAGATCGCCTACCACATTATTGCGAAGGGCCAGAAACCTGACTAGGTTTCTACACCAGCGGCGATAATAAAGGCATCACTTAACTTCACCAGTAAGTTTTGGTAGGCTATAGTCCGTTCGCAAATCTGACCGACCCATGCTGATAATACGTTGACTGTTAACCATGAAGTACTAGTGGCCAGTATTATAGCTAGTTATGACATTAATTGGGACTGGCTGATAGCAGAGGAGATACACAAGCGGGCCTTGAATAGGTCTATATTTATTTCATTCCCGTTCCTGATATACCACTAATGCTTAGTGGTGGGGTGGAGAGTTTACATCAGGTAGACATTTTGATCGAGGTTTAGAGGAAACTAGATGCCAGCCTAATTAAGGCTATTAAGAATCTGATGGCACTACGGCAAGCACCACACCACCAGTGGACTTACTAGAGATGTTCGCTGCACCACCACCGACTGAGCCTCCTTCATCTTCGACTACTACTTCTCCAGAGAGTGAGGTGCCAAGATTGATAAAGAGATGGGGCCTATCACTACTTCTACTCTGGCACCAAAGGTCGTTCCCATATATCCTTCCCCCGTAGGCATGGTATACATGTCTGCAACATCTTTCTAGACTAGCGCAACGATTGCTTTGCACTGAGTCCCAATTGACTCAGTTACTATAACAGATCAGACCTTGGGTTCTCCAGGCCATTTCAGAGTCTGAGGAACACATGTGAACGCACTGTGCGACCACTATAAAGGAGAGACTTGTATCGATACATGCCTCATTGATGTGTTTGAGTAACAAGTAGAGCAGAGCCAAAATTTAACCTAGCCTCCTAATTAGGTTTCTATGTAGGAGGAGATCTAGTAGCTCTGCACAAAGATGAGAATAGCAACAACAACATCACTCATAATTTTGACGCCCGACACCAATTTTAAGGCATTTGTTGATTTATTTGCTACTGAGGAGCTACCCCTCTGCGTCTCTAGGAAGACGCCTCGTCGTGATGATAACCCTGATGCCATGACATGATAGGTGAAGAGACTATAGAGGAAGCGGGTAGCAACTGCCATGCGAGCTTTGATAGCAGATGAGATAGCAAGACAAGTTAGAGTGCATGAAATGGTTAGGGGTACTGGATCCTCTAGACAGGCTCCCGAGATTGAGAAGACCACCCAATAAATTGAGGATGGTGATGGTAAGATACACACCAACTCTTAAGCACCCAGGTATGTTCTTTTTGACCTCTGTGCTTTGTTTTGGTTTATCTTGATGCATTGAGGAAAATGCAATTGCTTTTCGATGGAGTGTGGGTAGTTATAGGCCTAAGTGAAATCTGAGTAGCAAAGACCTATAACTATCCCAATTTTTGAGTCTGAGGGCTTTTCTTGCCTGTGTTCTTTCCCTAAGGACATTTACTTTCTGTTAAACTGACATGTTTAAGATGTGTAAGTAGTATTAGTAGTATATTGTACTAAAGTCTGTGGCATATGTTAGTTTTTGTTGAAAATGATACTCATCAAATTTTTGTGTTAGGTAGTTTTGATAACAACCATGTGAATTCGATAATTGACAGTGGTTGTTCTGATAAGTTGAGGTTTAATTGTGATGAAAAACATGATCTTAGAGTTTGTGTTGATAGTTTAATCAGTGCCAAGTGTGTGTGAGCTTCCTTGTAAAATTCTTATGTTGTGTTTTAATTTAGAACTAGCTCTGTTACTCTGACTGAGACTGTAGGCTACTTGGTTAGGAAAGGATCTTAGGTCGTTGTTCATATTAGTCCACTTAGCCTAAATAACCAACCAAATGCTTGATGTATCCGTTGGTCCTAATATTTGAGCTTTATCTATACCCTTTTCTTTGTAAACATCTAAGTAACTAAGCCTTTTTTAATGTGAAATCCTAAATTTAGCCACGATCCTTCCTTGAATATTGGGCACCTTGACTCAGGCAAAATGCCTACGTTGAGGGTAGCTATCAAAAGTGGCCCTAGTTCATAGGTTGGATATTGTGCACCTTAACTCAGACCAAAAACCTAAGTTAAGGGTAGCTGGTGTAAGGAAAATCACACTAAATAGGGTAGAATCTAGTGATACATGAAAGAGAGGAAAGATATTCTTGGGTGCAAGAAAAATAGGAAGATGCCTAAAATTATGAGCTAAAAAGAAAAAGATTGTGAAAAATGCAAGCCAATGAGCTTAAAAGTTTGAGTAGGGCACCTAGAAAGGTTTGAAATAAGGAGAGGGAAGAATGAGTTGAAAATAACAATGTTGGTAGGGCAAAAGTGTAGAATAACACAGTGTCAAGGAGGGCCATTAGTCACTGTATTCCTAAAACATACCAAAGCCCCTTAAGCCTACTTTACAAGCCAAGAAAGTCCCATAGTGATCCTAGTCCAAGTAGTCAAAGGTCATAGTCATGAGTATAGGGGAAAGCATATGGTATTAAGCACAGTATTTGAATATCTATTGTGAGTGGGAGCGATTTTGTTAGTCCCAAGCATTAAATTTGAAAATACTATCAGGAGTGATATGTGAGACTTCTTTTTGTGAAGGCACTTGAGTAAACTATTTATTTTAGGCTATCTCAATGATTGTGGCTTATATATGGTTAACTTGCTTGTCATAGTTGCATTGTCATATATATTGATCTGCATTGGTTTGATTGATAACTATTTGATATGCACTGACGTATTAGCTTGGCTATCTTTTACTAATTTAGAGAGGATGTATGCCATTAGATTGAGGTTTTTTTGTTGCTATACTACTTATGTAGATTGAATCTATCGCTTGAGGACAAACAATAATTTTAAGTTGAGGGTGTTGATGTGCTGCTAATATACAACACTTTTGATGCTTAAAACTTAGGATTTTGTGCATTCTAAAAGTGATGTTATTATATTTGATGTGTTGTTATGTTATTTTCACAGGATTATAAGATTTTATATGATTTTAAGCAAAGTCTGTAGATTTGCAAGTTTTTGGTGATTCACGGACAACTCTATGGGCCATGGTTAATTCCACGAGTCGTAGGTTAGATTCGTGAGTCAGATCTAGTGAAGGGACAAGTCTCAAAAGTTGTATCCATAAGTCATCAGATGATCCATAGAATTATTCACGGCCATAGGTGAGTTCGTAGGATGAGTATCTGAGAATGTGATGAACTCTGAACTGTTACCAAACAAAACCACTTATAATTCCTAAGTCAGGTGATGGGTCATGGATTATGGTCGTGACTGGAGGATCAGATTTGGATGAGTTGCAGAAAAGTTGTTAGATGAAACTCTCCATGGGTTTTAGCTCAAACGATGGCTTATAATAAGGTCTCATGGAATTGAAGTCTATTTTTTGAAGTTGAAAAGTACGAAACCCAGGTACAGGACGTGGTTAATCCAGTTCATAGAAGTTATTGAATCCAGTTTTTCTATTTTATTTTGGATTTGTATTTTAGTTATTATGAATAGGTTTTTTTAGGATTTTTTAGAAGAATAGGATGTATCAGATATAGAAAAATAGTAGAGAAACACTTTGGAGACTTCATCTTTTATGATTTTTACATTGTGATTTCTTGTGGAGAATTTGGATTGCTTATTCTTTAATTTACCATTGTAAGTATTTAATTATGTTATTCCATAACATGATTTCTTCATCTACAATGACCATGTATAGCTAAATCCACAACTGGAGTTGTAGGAACCATGAAGAACTAACAAGGTAAAATCGGATAATCTGTAATTCTTGAAAAGTATGCATGCATGTATTAATTATGCCCTTTGATGTGAATGCTTTTTAACGGTGACCAATGTTAGAACTTGCCCTATTTCTTATCGACTAGATTAAGGTGGTAAGGAATGGGAGAAGGGGGTAGTTAACAGGATTCGATGTTATCCCTCTCGTCTAATCAATCAAATTGGATCAAGGGGCGATTGTACTAGAATAAAAGGTAAGAGTTAGTAATGTCACATTGTGGGGATAGATCAAATCACATAATAAAATTTACCTCACACCTGGATCAAAGGATTTGGTAAACTTAACTTACCGTTTTGTATGCTACAAACTAGAGAAAATTATGATTTTCTGGTGATACCAGTTTAGGAATTTATGGGGAATACAATACGTTAGTTACTTCTTCCACGAATTTTACAACACTTGCTTCTAGTTTAGGTTTACTTATTGCAATTATAAAAACTCCTATTTTAGGAGATAAGTAGGTTAATTCAACTCGTAATTACTCCAAGTCTAAACCATATTCCCTATGGGATCGGCCTTAATCTCGATAAGGTTTTATATTTTGACAATGATTACTTATCCTTTAATTGGAGGTGTAGTTTGGGCAATATTGCCAGGATATGGTATGACCAGTTGAGGAAGGCTAGGGGAAAAGGTGCACCTATCATGAGTTGGGCTATGTTTAAGGAGGCCTTCTAGATCACTTTTTTCCGTGAGAGCCGAGGAAGCCAAAGGTAAGGGATTTTTTTAAATTGAAATGTGAGTCTATGAGTATGTAGGAGTTTAATCTTAAGTTCACTCAGTTGTCCTGCTATGCTCTAGATATGGTAGATGATATAAAAAGTAGGATGAGTTAGTTTATAACTGGGTTCTCTCGTATGACAAACAAGTAGGGCAGAGCAGTTATGCTAATAAGGGATATGGATATAGCTAGGCTAATTACATATGTGCAGTAGGTTGAGAAGGAGAAATCAAAGAATAATGAAAAGATTTTCCATAAGAGGCCTATGATATCCATCCACGACACAAAAGAGAAGGTTGGGAATAAGAGTCGCCTACCTTTTCAGTCTAGGCTGTTTGGTCCAACTGATCAACTGCCAGTGCATTTGCACCAATGGCCAGACATGAATATAGGTCCTAGAATTTCAGAGCTTAGGGCACCAAGTCACAAGGGAGTATATCTTAAGGACCTTCTTACCGCCTATCATGTGGAAATGTATTAAGTCCCATCTCAGAGAGTGTCTTATTGGTACTAATGATTGTTTCAGGTATGGATAGACGGGTTACATCTTAAAGGAGTGCCCAATGCAAAAATATAATTATGGGGGCCATAGGGCTCAATCATCTTCATTAGCACCAACAGGTAAAGTGGCTCATATGGGTTCTACTTTAGGGACAAATGAGGGGGAGAGGGGTAAAACCATTAGTATGCAATGGCCATCCAGGGGGTATGGGGGGGTATAAACAATCTATATGTTATGGCCAGCCGTCAGGATCAGGAAAATTCACCAGATGTAGTCACAGGTATCCTCAAAGTCTTTATTCATGATGTTTATGCATTACTAGAACAAAGTGCTACTCAATCTTTTGTGACTCCCTATGTAGCTATGAAGTTTGAGCATTTTATTAAGCCTTTTCTTTTGTGACTCCCTATGTAGCTATGAAGTTTGAGCATTTTATTGAGCCTTTTAGTGTATGCATCCTTGCGAATGAGTCCGTTTTAGCTCAAAAAGTCTATAGGGATTGTCCTGTTTTATTCCACTATAAACACACCTTACTTGATCTAGTTGAGTTAGATATGGTCGACTTCGATGCCATTCTAGGCATGGACTGGCTTTATGCTTTCTGTGCCTCCATTAATTGTAGAACTAGAGTTGTCAAGTTTTAGTTCTCAAATGAGCCAGTGTTAGAGTGGAGGGGTAGTTCAACCGCGCTTAAGGGAAATTTTATTTAATACCTTAAGTCTAGGAAGTTTATCTCCAAGGGGTGTATTTGCCACATCGTCAGAGTTAGAAATTCTGGTGTTGAGGCACCATCTCTCTAGTATGTTCCAATTGTAAATGGGTTTCCTAAAGTCTTTCTTGATGATCTCCCAAGAGTCCCCCTAATAGGATGATAGAACTTGGGATATATGTCCTTTAAGTACTCAGCCTATATCAACTTTGTCGTATAGAATGGCCCCAATAGAGTTGAAAGAGTGAAAAAAGTAGTTAAAAGATCTTCTAAATAAGCGCTCAGTCCTATTCATGCGAAAGAATGATGGTTCTCGTAGAATGTGCATAGATTACTATTAGTTGAACAAGGTCCCTATGAATAACAAGCATCCCCTTTCCAAAATTGATGACCTCTTTGATCAGCTCCAAGGTTCTAGTTATTTCTCTAAAATACATCTTAGATTCGGCTATTATCATTTGAAAGTCAGGGAAAAGAGATATCCCAAAGACAACTTTCAGAACCTGTTATGGACATTATGAATTCCTTGTTATATCCTTTGGTCTGATTAATGCCCCTGTAGCCTTTGTAGAACTTATGAATCAAGTGTTAAAGCAGAACCTAGATATGTGTGTCATTGTGTTCACCGATGACATCCTAGTCTACTCCAAAAGTAAGGAGAAGCATGTTGATCATCTCAGGATTATCCTCTAAATCCTTAAATACAAGAGATTGTATGCTAATATTTTCAAATGCAAGTTATGGTTAGTATATGTGGAATTCCTAGGTCATATTGTATCAGGAGAAGGTATTCGAGTTAACTCCCAAAAAATGGAGAAAGTGAAAAATTGTCCAAGGCTCATAATTCCAACTAAGATAAGAAGTTTCTTAGGTTTTGTCAGTTACAACAAGAATTTTTTTAGGGGTTATCATCAATATTAGATCTTTTCATAAATTTGACCCCAAAAAAGACTAAATTCCAATGGTAAAAAGATTTTGAGTAGAGTTTCCAAAAGTTGAAAATACGACTAAAATAGCGTCAGTGTTATCCATACCCGAGGGAACAAATGGTTTTGTAGTTTAGTATGGTGCTTCTAGAGTTGGGTTTGGTTGTGTTTTGATGCAAAATGGTAAGGTCATAGAATATGCTTTTAGGTAACTTAAGATATATGAGAGGAACTATCCAACTCATGACCTTAAGTTGGCAGTTGTAGTGTTTGCACTCAAGATTTGGAGGCACTAACTTTATGGCAGACATGTGGATGTGTTTACTAATCATAAGAGCTTGCAATATGTATTAAGTTAGAAAGAGTTGACCCTGAGGCAAGAGAGATGGTTGGAGTTTCTTAAGGACTATGACATTAGCATACCCGACCATTCAATTAAGGCTAACATTGTTGTTGATGCTTAGAAGATTATCTATGGAATGCACTATCTATATTGAGGAAGGGAAGAGAAATTTGGCCAAAGAAGTGCACAAGCTTGCATGATTGGGGGTTCAACTTGTCGATACAGAAAAAGAAGGAATAGTTGTTCAAATAGGTATGAGTCTTCATTAGTTATTGAGGTAAATGAAAACCAACGATGGGATCCTGTTCTTTTCTAATTGAAAGATGATGTTCAAAAGTAGAAAATACTAGTTTTTGCAAAAGAGGGAGATGGGATGCTCCAGTATCAAGATTGTGTGTTCCAGGTGTGAATGTCCTTTGGAACAATATTGGCGGAAGCCAATAGCACCAGATAATCCATTTATTCAAGATCGACAAAAATGTACAAGGATTTACAAGAAATATATTGGTGGAGTGATAGGAAGAGAGACATTGTTGAATTTGTGTCAAAGTTCTCGAATTATCAACAAGTCAAGGTAGAACATTAGAGGTCTTATGGTATGGCTCAGAATATAGACATTCCAGAGTAAAAGTGGGAGATGATTAACATGGATTTCACACTTGGGTTACTATGGTCTCATAGATATCATGATTTTATCTGGGTAATAGTAGATAGGATTACCAAATAAGCTCATTTCTTGCAGTTAAGACGACTTACACAATAGAGGATTATGGTAAGCTATACATCTGGGGGATTGTTAGATTGCATTGGGTTCTCTTATCTATTATTTTAAACAAAGGGCCCTAGTTCATCGCTCAGTTTTAGAAGTCCTTCCAAAAAGGGCTATGTACAAAGGTGAACTTTAGCAACACTTTTCAACCTCAAGGGATGGACAGACAGGTAGAGCGTATAATTCAACCTCAAGGGTGTGCATTATAGACTTCAATGGTAATTAGTATAACTATTTACTGGTCATCGAGTTTGCTTATAATAACAATTTCCATGCTTGTATACAAATGGCTCTATATGAGGCTCTTTATGGATAAAGATATAGGTCACCTATCGGTTGGTTTGACGTTGGTGAAGCTAGGTTGACAGGGCCTGACTTGGTTCTCCAAGATATTAATAAGGTGAAAATCATTCAAGAGAGGTTAAAAATTGCACAAAGTCATCAAAAGTCATATATCAATCTTAGAAGAGAGATTTTGAGTTTGAGGTAAATGACTAGATATATGTCACGCCTTGAGAGGGTACCCTTGGCATAGTCGACACTCAAAAAACATTTATTATCCCCAAGGAAACCACCTGGCTTGATCATATCATCAATCATACATCAGAAGTCTCAGTTTAGATATTTAGACTATAATCTAGTGACTGATGAATGATCAAATAGATAAAGGTTTTAAAACCAATAATTAATCCAAATCCAACATCATGAGACTAGTAAAAAAAGAACTAGTCAAGAGTTAAAGACATCAAAATGATCCATCATAATCTAGTCTGATCTATGAAGCCTCTATCAATATTGTCTAAGTAGTGCTAATAACATATCCATGTTATCTCAAATCAAAATGAAGAGGGGTAAACTCAAAGTTAGAAGATACATATGGTATCCTTTGAAAGTAGGGGAGGACTCACAAATCAGCTGAATACGAATGTATACTCAATGGTGCGCTTACTGATGACTTCTAGTACCTGTCTCTGCATCATGAAAAGATGCAAACCTAAATGGACGTCAGTATGTGAAATGTACAAGTAGGTAATATGGCAGAAGGAAACATGCATCAATGAAGAACAATACCAACTTTGACAACCTCAATTAGGAAGACTAGAAATCAATCAAGTGTCAAAAGTCAAAAGTAAGAATAAGGTTTAGACAATGACCAATCATATACAATCCAATCTAATCATTTAGAGTACTATCAAGACCTACATGGAAGTTTCTCTAATTGACAATCATCATCTATGAGCCGGTGATGATATAATAAAATGATGTCATTGCCACATCTATCCAATACCTTGCCAAGGTAAAGGATATCCCATCAGTAGATTCACAATCAATAACATGAAGTCCTCTTTTGAGACAATAGTAAAACATTTGATTTTACGATTCAATCCTCTCATATGTTGGTTATGTAGTTATTAAATTTGAGTTGTTATTTACTCTCACTCGATTTGATGCTCAATACTCCTCCCAAGACTCAACATGATCATAAGGCTTCAATTAATCCCTTCGATTAACTTATTCAATAGGTCTTATTAGACATTTGTCAACTCAATTCATCACATCAACTATCAACTCTTTTGTTGGAAACATTTTTTAGAACAGTTCATGACTCGTCAAGAATCTTTCTCATCGATACTTCAAACTCAAGATATTTAGATACATAAATAGAGTTAAAATATTTATAATTTTTATAGACTCTTCTGGCTTAACTCGTATATACCCACTCAAGTGCAGTATATAATAAATATAATAATTCAATCTAAGGTAAATATGGTATCCTTCAAAAGTAGGGAAGGACTCACCAATCAGCTGAATATGAATGGATACTTAATGGTGCGCTTGTTGATGACTTCTTGTACCTGTCTCTGCATCATGAAAAGACGCAAACACAAATAGATGTCAGTATATGAAATATACGAGTATGTAATATGGTAGAAGGAAATATGCATCAATGAAGAAAAATATCAACTTAGACAATCTCAATTAGGAAGACTATAAATCAATCAAGTGTCCTAAGTCTAAAGTAAGAACAAGGTTTAGACAATGATCAATCATATACAATCCAATTCAATCATTTAGAGTACTATCAAGACCTACATGGGAGTTTCTCTAGCGGACAATCATCACCTATGAGCCAGTGATGATACAATAAGGCGATCTCATTACCACATCCATCCAATACCTTGCCAAGGTAAAAAGATATCCCATTAGTGGATCCATAATCAATAACATAAAGTCCTCTTTTTGGGATAATAGCAAAACATCCAATATTATGATTCAATTCTCTCCTATGTTGGCTACGTAGTTATTGAATTTGAGTTATTATTTACTCTCACTCGATTTGGTACACAATAATTCTCCCAAGACTCAACATGATCATAAATCTTCAATCAATCCCTTTGGTTAACTCATTCAATAAGTCTCATTAAATATATGTCAACTCAATTCATCACATCAACTATCAACTCTTATGTTAAAAATATTTTTTAGAACAATTCACGACTCATCAAGAATCTCTATCATCCATCATTCAAACTCAAGATATTCAGATACATAAATAGAGTTAAAATATTTATAATTTTTTATAGACTCTTCAGGCTAAACTCAAATATACGCATTCAAGTGTAGTATATAATAAATATAAAAATTCAGTCTAGGATAAATATAGTATCCTCTGAAAGTATTTAAGGACTCACCAATCAGTTGAATATGAATGGATACTCAATGGTGCACTTGTTGATGACTTCTAGTACCTACCTTTGCATCAACAAAATACATAAAACCAAATGGATATCAATATGTGGAATGTACGAATATGTAATATGGCAAAAGGAAATATGCATCAATGAAGAACAATATCAACTTAGACAACCTCAATTAGGAAGATTATAAATAAATCAATTGTCAAAAGTCTAAAGTAAGAATAAGATTTAGAAAATGATCAATCATATACAATCTAATCCAATCATTTAGAGTCTTATCAAGACCTATATGAGAGTTTCTCTAACTAATAATCATCACCTATGAGCCGTCAATGAATCAATGTCATGGACATATCCATCCAATACCTTGCCAAGGTAAAGGATATCCCATCAGTGGATCCACAATCAATAACATGAAGTCCTTTTTGGGACAGTTGTGAAACATCCAATTTTACGATTCAATCCTCTCCTACGTTAGCTATGTAGTTATTAAATTTGAGTTGTTATTTACTTTCACTTAATTCGGTGCTCAATACTCTTCTCAAGACTCAACATGATCATAAAGCTTCAATCAATCCCTTCAGTTAATTCATTCAATAAGTCTCATTGGACATTTGTCAACTCAATTCATCACATTAACTATCAACTCATTTGTTGGAAATATTTTTTAGAACAGTTCATGACTCATCAAGAATCTCAATCATCCATCATTCAAACTCAAGATATTTTGATACATAAATAGAGTTAAATATTTTATAACTTTTATAGACTCTTCAGGCTAAACTCATACATACCCATTCAAGTGAAGTATATAGTAAATATAAGAATTTAATCTAGGGTAAATATGGTATTCTCCGATAGTAGGGGAGGACTCACCAATCAGTTGAATATAAATAAATACTCAATGGGTTTGCTTGTTGATAACTTCTAGTACCTGTCTCTGCATCATGAAAAGACGCAGATCTAATGATAACAAATATTCTTTTGGAAAAGTCAATAAATTATCAAAATTTAAAAACTGACTTTTTTATGAGTTCCATCAATCAAATCGATAGTCTAAAGGCCCCATTGCCGAACCATTTGGCATACCGCCAAATGGGACCTTTTGGTTACCTAAATGTACAGATTTTGGGAGATATTTGGAACATTCAACAATGTAATTCAGAGATGTGTCGAGTGCATTTGGCAATCTGCCAAACTGACACTCACCTCGTTGAATTGAATAGCTCAAACATGCTTCAGTAAAATGGCCATAATGTTTTACTTCGAACTCCAATAAGTCAAAATTGGATGAGTTGGAAAGGTAATTAAAAGACATTTAATGTTTTAGGTTGTGGGTTACCTAACACATTATGTGCTGAGATATATGGCTATTTGAAGTTGACCCTTATATGAACTCAATTCAAAACTTAGTCGATAGAAATGTTTTTGAACTTGGCTTGACTTAGGATGTACTTTATGACCATAAATTACATCCAATACACTTCAAATACGTGAACAATCTTAACATACATTCACAACTTTGAAGTTATTGGATCACCTAACTTTATAGAATTTTATATCAAGGTTCAATTGGTAAGGAAAGTTTCAACTCAACTTTGTGTCAAGGGATTTTTATCACCTTAATTCATCTCAAATTTATTATCTCTCTATATAACTGTCCTTGACACTCACACTTAAAGTGATAACCACTCAGTATGACCCCATATATATATAAGAAGAATGGTCCAGATCTTAGCTTAGGAATTTTTAAAGTGTTACAATATCTCCCCCCCCCCCCAGGATCATTTGTCCTTGAATGATGATTAATCCAAGGATGGACTCAAAGCATGAATGAAAAGTAAGATTCAATCACTAAAACAATCAACACTCTAAACAATCAATTAATCATCTCAAGAATGAGCATATCAACATAAATTAAGAATAGGAATATTACCTTCAATATCATCATTGATAGGCATGAATAGATGAGGTTATTTGGCTTTCATATCTTCCTCAGCTTCTCATAAGGCTTTCTTAATAAATTGATTCCTCCATAAGACTTTGACCAAGCAATCTCTTTGGTGTTCATCTTGTAAATTTGATGATCAAGAATATGGATAGGAATCTCCTCATAGGGCAAAATATCTTTAAATCTAATACTATCAATGGGAATTACCAATGAAGGATCTTGTAAACATTTCTTCAACATTGAGACATGGAATACCAAATGAATAACGGTTAACTTAGAAGGCAAGTCTAACTCATAAGTGATATTCCGTACCCTCCTCACACTATGTTGAGAACCAATGTATCAGGGACTCAACTTTTCCTTCTTCCCAAATTGCATGATACCTTTCATGGGTGACACCTTCAAATATACCCCGTCATCCATTTCAAACTCTAAATCTCTTCTTCTCACATTAATATGATATTTTTGTCAGCTTTGTGTTGTCTTCAACCTTTCATTAATAACCTTCACCTTCTTTATAGATTGATTAACAAGAGTAGGTCCAATCAATTCAGCTTCATCAACCTCAAACCACTCAATTAGTGATCTATATCTCCTCCCATATAAAATTTCATAGCGATCCATCTTAATACTTATATGATAACTATTATTATATGCAAATTCAATGAGAGGAAAATGATCATCCCAATTACTTTTGAAATCGAAGAAACAGACTCTCAATATGTCCTCCATGGTCTGAATGGTGTGCTCTACCTGGCCATCTATTTAGGGATGAAAGGTTGTACTAAAATTTACCTTTGAGTCTAATTCTTTTTGAAAAGATCTCCAAAATTAAGATATGAATTAATCTCCTCACTCTAAGATTATAGACAAGGGAACTCTATGTAATATGACAATCTCTCAAAGGTACAATTTTTCATAATCCTCTATAGTGCTAGTAGTCTTAATACCAAGAAATGAGTTGATTTAGTTATCCTACCCATAATCACCCATATAAAATCATGCTACTTTTGGGACCTTGGAAAACCTATGATAAAGTTCATATTTATCATCTTCCACTTCCATTCAATAATCTCAAAGTTTTGAGCCAATTCACATGGCCTTTGGTGCTCAACTTTAACATGTTCACAATTCGAGCACTTGGAGAATAATTTAGCAATATTCTTCTTTATTTCACTCCATCAATAGACTTCCTTCAAGTCATGGTACATCTTGGTAGAGACAGGATGAATTAAATAGCAAGAACTATGAGTTTTAGCCATAGTACTATCTTGAACACCATCAACATTCAAAACATACAATCTACTCTGGTATCTCAACACACTATCTCTACCTTTGGAGAATAACATTACCTTTTTTTTGTAAACAACTTCATTCAACTGAAGTAGGACAGGATCTTGGTCTAGCTTTTCTTTCACCTCTACCACTAGAGATGAAGTAGACCCAAAATGTATTCTTAAGTTTCTTTATGCATTCTAGCTAAAGAACTAGGGTAAGAAGAGGAGAAGTGAATTAGGATTTGAGTGGTTGTAGAAAACTCTTGTCAATTTGGTTGTCATCCTTCATTCCAGGTATGTAAGATAAACTAAAGCATGAATTA
Source organism: Solanum aculeatissimum (assembly GCA_038996855.1). NCBI lineage: Eukaryota > Viridiplantae > Streptophyta > Magnoliopsida > Solanales > Solanaceae > Solanum > Solanum aculeatissimum. The sequence goes on along the minus strand of JBCEWC010000861.1, from coordinate 7,328 downwards.
TGTCTTTTTATATACCCCAGCGATGTGATAGAATGATTTTTGATAGTATTGAGCCTTCAATGATTTATTTCTTTTAGAATTTTATAGACCCTAATATATTTATACATAACATTGCATTAGTAATGGTTTTCATAACTTGAATTCTTGAACAAGTGAATTACATATTTTATTTCATAAAATGCTACTAATATTTTGATCATAATTACATGTCTATATGCCTTGAATGAAATTAAAATCATGAATTGTGAAGGTCCTAAATATGATTATGATTGAGTATGAGTGTAGCCTAAATGAAATTGAAGTACCTTTTATATTTTCAAAACTTGAACCTAAATGATTTAACCTAGTTATATGTGGTCTTAAATTCAAGTGTAAACTACTCTTAAAAGATGTGATTGGGGTTTGATTGGATGGTTGATAAGCCGAAAGGATAAATTGTGACAAAATTGATAAGAGTCCTTATGAGACTTGATTGATTGGATAAATTGAAATGATTGAATAGAGTCGTATGAGCATTGAGTCTTAGGAAGAGTATCGAGCACTGAATTGAGTAAAATTAAGTAACACTTGAACTCAATAACTATGTCGCCAACATAGGATGAGAAATGGGTCATAACTTTTAAGTCCATAATGTGATGACCCAAAATCTGGGTGGTGATGACACGCACCTAACCCACCAAGGCGAGTCAGCCTAGATCCAACAACTTAATAATAAAAGATAAAGTGAAAGATAAACAGTCTAATAATTTAGATAAGAGAAAGCAAATTAACTACAACCATCCCAAGAACTAGTGTCACATGTACAAGCCTCTAAATACAAAATACTCAAATAAAATACAAGTTATAATGTTTAATCCTCGAATAGAATGAAACATAAAATGGATCCTCAATCGCCTATCAAATCACATAAGAAACTACCTGTCAAGTAATCTAGAAGCTTGATCCGATAAGGAAAAATCTAACAGGATGAATGTCACTACCCAGGAGTAGGGCCTAGATGTGACATGGCGAATGAGAACCCAAGAATCCTTAAATAAGCCATCTTAGCATCAATTTACAAATTATTTGTTTGGAAACACATAATTTAACAAGAAACACATAATTCTAAAGGATTATGCGACTTTGGATTCAAGCTATGAGGATGTCATTGGGGAAAAGGATTTTCATGAATCACATAGAACATAATAAATACGTTCTAAGGGGCAGTAAGTATGACTCAAGCTATGGGGGAAAGAAAGGATCCATATAAGCACATTCTTATTAAGCATATCATAATAGCATAAGCATAATCATCTCTTCCATACATAGTACATAGACAAATCATCTCAAGAAATCACATAGCATAATCGTACGGGAGTCTTTGTGATGTACAACAATGCCTCTAGCCTAGAATAGAGCGGGGGCCAAGAAATATCCCAGGCTCACCCTCAATGTAAAGAAGTAAAACACATACGTAAAGGTAGATAGAGGGTGGATGTTGTCCTTTAAACATAGGACTCACCACTAGTGATACTCAAAGATCCAAATCATACATCAAAAGGTGGATAGATATCGTCTCTGATCCCTACATGGTTAGATCATGTAGATAAAGAGTATGCGTTAGTACATATAATGCACTACGTATGAGGGCGTGCAATGAATATGAATATGACCAACATGTAAACCAAAGTTAGATGACAAGGGCACATATATAGAAAGAAGAATATAAGAAATGGTAATATATTAATATGCTGTGAAATACATGATACATGAGACGCTTAATCGTATAAATATAATGGGGATGGGACCTCAACCGACATAAGACCAAGTGAGCTATAACTTGAAACTCCGTCGTCTTCCCCATAACGGATAAAGAGGTGACCTAATTGCCAAAGATAGTTTCATTCTTAACATAATCATACCTTACGGGAACACCACCCATTTCGGTAACATAACATGAACCTATGTTTAGCACATAGTTTGACAGAAAATAGTATGGACCCTTGGGGATAGTCCACCCCGACTCCAATCCCTTGGTGCTAAGCCATTATCCCACAAGAATACATATATATATATACATGCTTTTGAAAAGAGGATAAGTACTTTGAAATCATAACCATGCTTAATTGGGCTTAAAAGCCAAAACCACTTTCTTTACTTTCATGCATATGTAACTAAAAAGTCAAATCATTCTTCATGTCATACTTTCATGCATAAGTGACTAAAAAATCAAATCGTTTTTCGTGTCATACTTTCATGCATAGAAATAGCTCCATTCTTAACATAGGTATGAGAAAAGAGTATGGCCTTAGGGATAGTCCACTCCTACTCCAATCCCAATTCTATGCTCCTTAAAATATTTACATATGGTGTAAACACCTATTCATTTGCTCAAAGAGCCATATCATAGACATAGTGTGATCACAACTTAGTCATACTCATTCTTCGCTTGAAAACATAGTCATAAAAATCTTTGGGACTTAGCCCACATCATATACTTTATAAAAATCCATGCTCATGAATGCAAATGCAATGAATGATGAATGAGCAACATGGGTAATGGAGATCAACATTTAAATCATCATAATAAGATAGATTCATTCTTAAATCATAATGAAATTCACAATTAAAAATATAATTCATACTACCCATGTTTGAATTGAAGAATTAAAGGGACATGCATAGTTGAGTCTTCATAATCTCAATGTAAATCATGATAATTGAACTTAAATCACTTTAAAATCATATAATAAGTGCAACCCATACTTCAATTTAATCAAATAAATAATAAATTTAAAGACCTATATTTAAAGTAAGCTTAATTTCATAATTTCAAGTGTAAAATAGTTTTGGGGTCTTCATGGTTGAAAGGAGAACCATGAATCAATCCAACATACCTTGATTAACTAGAAGCTTTAAAGATAAGTATGATTGAAGAAGAAAGCTTCCTTGGACTTCAACTTGAATCCTTAATCCAAACTTGAAAGAGAGCTTTTAGAAGAGAGAGTTTGAATATAATTCTAAGTGTTGAATGAATTTGAATAGGATGAAGGTGTATAGGGTAATTCAGAGGTTTAGTAGAGCTTAGAAGACTAAAATGACTTTAGGAAATAACCAAAATTATAATTAAATCATTAATGAATGACCCTTTAAAAGGTTGTAAGGGGTCATCCAGATGGTCAACCTCAAGGATCGTGTCCGTGAACCTTCCCATGGAGAAACACTTGGAAAATACCTCGCTGACGAAGGTCCGAGACAGTAATTCCACACTTAGAAAATTTACACTCCTACGTCCAAACGGAGGACCACACGGACTGTGAGGCCTCACACGGACCATGAATTGGTCCATGAGACCTTACTTGGACAATGACCTTGGCTGCCCTCACCCTCACGACAAGCCTCATGGGCCATCAAGAGCCATACAACCCGTGAAGGTTTCATTATTATTGACGCAGATTCCAGAACGTTAACCTTATACATAGAACTAATCCTCAACTCAAGGACATCATCAAACACCTTACCAAGCCTCATGAAAGGTCAGAAGGGCCTCTTCACGGACCATCAAGTGGCACACGGTCCGTGAAGGGCACCATGGTGCCATTCCTTATTTCCAGAAAAGAATCCCTGCACTAGCAGTCCCACCAAAAAGTTCATAACTCCTTCATCCGAATTCAAAATCAAGTGAAAATAAGTGTGTTGGAAAGATAACCCAAGGATCTTCAATTTGGTAGGTCATGGCCCATCCAGTTATACTTGCGCTAAGAGTTATGACCAGTTAAAGTTGATCCTCCCAATGGTTCACATGTAAAATTCAACCAATGCGATCTCTTTGAACATGGCCACTTAAGAAAGACTCATAGAGACCATTAACCAACCAAAGTAATTTCAAAATCAGAGTTAACCATCTTCACAAAGTTTTAAAAAAAAATTAGTTTGTTACATCATCTCCCCCTTGGGAACATCCATCCTTGAATGGGCTAGAACAAGGCTTGACTCAAACAAGAAACATTTCAACATAAAGACATAATGCACCATTCATCATTTGAAAATCATAAGGTCATTAAAACTCATGTCAAAACATTATTCAAATCATTTTCGTGCACATGTATGCATGTCATGTCATGAAACTCGAGGGATAAAGAATTAGGACCATTTGGAAAAGGGAAGAACATAGTACCTTAGGCTTCAGTAGATTGGAAGAGGTAGGGATATCGCCTCATCATGTCCGACTCCACTTCCCATGTAGAACCCTCCACACGTTGATTCCTCCAAAGCCACATTCTTGTTGCAAAGCCGTTTCACTTGCCTATCCAAGATTTCAATCGACACCACTTCATAAGTCAAGTTCTCCTCAACCGCAACACCTTCCAAAAGTACAATCACTTTGGGGTCACCAACCAACTTCCTCAACATCGACACATGGAACATCGGATTAATAGAACTCATATCCAAAGGCAACTCTAATCTATAAGCCACATTATCGATCCACTCAACAATCTCATATGGCTCGACATACTAAGGATACAACTTACCCCTTTTACCAAATGCATAATGCCCTTTATAGGTGAAACCTTCACATAAACCCAATCACCTACATAAAATTCAAGGTCTCTCTTCCTAACATCCGAGTAAGACTTTTGGTGACTTTGAGCCATTCTCAACCTTTCTTTAATCAACTTCACCTTCTCCATAGCTTTCACTACCAAGTATGGGTCTATCAATGCCATCTCACCCAACTCGAACCATCCTACCGGGAATCTACACCTCCTACCATATAACGCTTCAAACAGAGCCATACCGATACTAGCATGAAAACTATTATTGTAGGTAAACTCGATAAGCAGTAGATGGTCATCCCAATTTCCTTTAAATTCCAATACGCAAGCCCCCAACATGTCCTCCATGGTTTGGATTGTCCTCTTGGCTTGTCTATCGGTTTGAGGATGAACAGTGGTGCTTAATTTAACCTTAGTGCAAAGTCTTCTTTGAAACGACCTACAAAAGTGAGAAGTAAATTGGATACCATAATTCGATATAATAGACATAGGCAGTCCATGTAACCTAACCAATTCGTAAATATACAACTTTGCATAATCCTCGGCATCAAAGGTAGTCTTAACCGACAAGAAGTGAGCCGATTTGGTCATCCGATCAATTATAACCCAAATAGAATCAAATTGCTTCCGGGTGTGGGGCAATCCAACCATAAAGACAATATTCACATCTTCTCACTTCCAAGTAGGAATCTCAATATCTTAAGCTAAACCACCGGACCTTTGGTGTTCTACCTTCACTTTTTGGCAATTTGGACACTCAGACACAAATTATGCTATGTCCTTCTTCATGCCATGCCACCAATACACCTCTCTCAAATCCTGATGCATCTTAGTGGATCCTGGATGAATGGAATATTTGGAGTTATGGGCATCACTCATGATTACCTCCCTAAGACAATCAATATCCAGAACACATAATCAATCTTGATATCATAGTACACCATCTCCCCCTTGGGAGAAAATCTCTATCTTTGTTTTGGCAACCAACTTTTTCAACTCAAGCAAGAAAGGATCCAAATCTTGTTTTGCCTTGACATCAACAATCACAGAAGACTTAGACCTATTTTGAACAAGAATACCACCATCATCAGAGTCAACCAGTCTAACAACCAACCCAGCTAAATGGTGCACATTCTTTACCAATTCCTTCTTTCCTTTTTCAACATAAGACTCACTACCCATAGATAACTTGCTAAGGGCATCAGCTACAAACTTCGCCTTGCCTGGATGATATAGGACACTCAGGACCTAGTCCTTAAGTAGTTCCAACCATCTCCTTTGTCTCAAGTTAAGATCTCTTTGGGTGAACACATATTGCAAACTCTTATGATCAGTGAAAACATCAACGTGAACCCCATACAAGTAGTGTCTCTAAATTTTTAAGCAAACACCACCGCTGCCAATTCAGGATCATGTGTTGGGTAGTTTCATTCGTGCACCTTTAATTGTCTTGATGCATAAGCTATCACCTTACCATGTTGCATAAGCACACAACCCAATCCAATCCAAGAAGCATCATAATATACCATAATTTCACGACCCGGTTAACTGGTCTAGATGTGACATGGCGAAGGAGAACCCAAAAGCTATCGATCAAGCCATTATAGCATCAAACTCATAATTGGCTCAAAGAACGTGGAAGCATGACACATAATTCAATAGGTTTGAAATTCTCAATAAAAACCAAAATATTTAAAACATTATCAAATACAAAACTTAATTCATTCAAATGATATATATATAGCAAAAGTTAACAAGTCAACACATAACGTAACAAGAGTATCAAAGGTCCAACACATGCCTCTAGTAGAATGATGGGGTCACGACATGTTCGGGCTCACCCTCAAAAGTCAAAATAATAGAAGTAAACTACTTGATAGCTAGAAGAAAGGCGGCTATTGCCCTTGAAAGAAGGGCTCACCACTAACAGATAGCTTCAAGTTCAAAGATCGTTGGTAAGTAGATAATATTCGTCACCTGCACCTACTTGATTAGAGCATATAGACAAAAGTATGGGTTAGAACAATAAAGCACTAAGTATGCGGGCATGCAATGCATATGACATGAAGCATGACAACAATATGACAAGGAAACCGATGGTTCGAAGAGAATGCACTTAGCCAAAGGAGTATATATAACAAGATGCTTATGCCATGATGCATGAAATGCAAACATAGCAATATTATAATTTCAAGGATTTGACCTCAACCGACTTAAAGTAGGACCAAGCGAGCTACCACTTAGAACGGACTAGTTGTCAAGTAGATCCCAAAACTCCCTTAAACAAGGGGTATCAAAACAAGGCTCCCGATTTGGGGCAATCCCATGGTGGCACATGGTTTGACGGAAAGGGTGCATGCCCAATCCCTCAGTACTAAGTCGGATCCCACGAGAATAAATATATACATACCAATGCTTTTCAAAAACCTGAAACTAACCATACTTTTCAAATCATGCATCGTTAGAACATAGTTACCAAAATCCAAACGTTTCAAGTCAAGAGACTTCCAAACCAATTCAAGAGTTTCCAAAATCCTTCATATCAATGCAATAAGAGGTAGCTCATTCAACAAAATCACAAACCAAAACAAATGGTGCAAGCACCCAAACGACTCATAGAGTCAATCAAAGAGATATTGTGATCATAAGCCTAGACATATCCAAATTCATATCAAGAGTTTCTCCAAAATAAGAATTTCATCAAAATCTTATCCATTGCAATGCATGAATGAATGCATCAAAGCATGGGTAACGGAATTCAAAACTTTAATTTGCAATTCAAACTTTACTTCA